>JABSTT010002764.1:0-36391 GCA_013339685.2 Hyalomma asiaticum
AAGGGAGAAGCGCCACCAGTGAAGATCGCCGAAATAAAAATTGATGTCTGGTGCCCCCTCAATCTTCCACCACGCAGTATTAATGGGTTATCGCGGAGGAATGGCATAGCACTTATGCTTGGCGGCGATAGTATATCAGGGGTCACACTTCGCGTTCGTGCGCTATCGACCGAAAAACCCGGAGCACAGTGTGTCACCAACCCTGCGCATGCGCAGACTACCCTCATACAAAGGTCCGCACTGTCCTGCGTTAGCCATTTTTACCGCATTCTGGAAAATGATACCTATGTGTCGCTTTCACTGAAGAGACTATTGTCCAGGCTTGCTCGACCTCGTAGAAATACTCTTAAGAGCGACGCTTATAACAGGATCATGAGCACACGGTAGAGGGCATTGCCCTTTGACAAACCTGTACACTCACGTGGGCAGACACCGCAGCACTGCTATGAGGCCTGGTATGTGTACACTGGACACACAGCTAGATCTGCGCTAAGCCGTTGATGGTATTCGTAACACATCGCTGAATCAAGTGCACGAGATCTGTCAGATTGCTTGTTCTGTAATTGTAATGGACGGTGCGTCATACTTCTATGAACATACTAATTCTGAATGACATAATGTAAAGGACCAGGGGCCGCTTAGCAGCCAGCGCAAAACATACTGTTGCAAATGGCCTTGCGCTCCATTCGCTCTGAGGCTGAAAAGGGTCAATGTAACGAGCGACTGCAGCACAGCTACAAGTGTAAGCAGTACATCTCGCAACCGAACCGTGGTAGGTCGTCTACCTGACATGTACAGGAATCAGCAGAAGTTCGTAGGGCAATGCGGGTAAATTATACATGCGAATTAAAAGCATTTTAAGTTGCTGTTGCTGATTAAAAAAGTAAGTACTGCGATATCTTCTCGACAACCTTGAAAGTATGGCCCCGTATTTTGCCCAATAAATACGCTAATGAGTGAGTGTGATAAGCAATAGGAAGACAATTGGTCCTCTTACGAAGTGCTTGCTAGCGCTCTTGAAATTCTTTGCAATACTTGATTTCACGCACGTCCTTGCAGGTGAACTAATGTGTTATATTCCCCGCTCCATCTGAAAATTAATTATGCGATGCGTTACATCGCATACACGTGTTACTCAATGAAGCCGTCGCAAGGAGCTACGGCTCCCCCATTTCTAAATGTGATGTTTTCTCTCGCAAACTACAGTACGTGAAGCTGTGCGCTATGTGAAGCCGCCTGTTGATCTTGTGACGAACAGCTACGAAAGAAACCACGAGCACAACGAGATGCGCGCTGAAGGAAACAAGTAAGCCAATGAGCAGAGTTCAGATTTTAGCTGAGACGACACGCATCTTATCATGATAGCGGCTAGCCTGGGATGAAGAAAAGGTCCTGCCATGATTGAAGAAAATCACTGTAGCTATACACAGAGAGATCAACGGGATGGTTACGTGGCAGAATGGCGTGGCTACAGTGTATTATCATGGATGTCAGCAAGACGAACCAACGAGAGCGCATTGCCCCGTTTAAACGATGTGAATGTAGATACGCTTGTCTAACAAGGAGTGCACGAAATCTAAAGTTCAGTGTGAACAAAATGTCAATTTCGAAATACAGTGAAAGGTCATGCGTAGTGCTGTTTTTAATGAAATGTGGCACGGCACATATAAGGAGAAGCAAACCAAAGTACGAAACTGCTGCCGCTGAGCCTGAAACGCTTTGTAGGTCTTCAGTGATTCACAATAATTGAGCACTAATTAAACTAACATACTTGGGATGAACTCGCTGGTGACCTTTCACGCCATCAGCTCACTTGTTGAGATATTGATAGACATTTGACTGACGCAATGTCGACAAACGTTTTTGATGAGCGCTATCTCTAGTGCCTCTTTTTGCTATTGTACCCGCAGTCTCGATATCTACCGTCCGATAAACCTTTTAGGAAGGACAGAATAAATCCTACAAAAGCGTGCGCTTGGGTTTAGGTGTGCTTTAGAGAATCCCTGGTGATCGAAAATTTTCGAGGCCCCAGTGCGGAGTGTCGGAAAGTTACGTCGAGCTCTTCAAGCGTAGAACTCCAGTCACTTTTATCATTAGTTAGCATCACATCTCCTAGTGCAATCTAGCAGTCTTATGCGGAATAAAGCAGTTTCTACAGCTTTCCTCTGTTCCTTCACCGTATCAGAGAACATCATAGAAAGAGAGCAGGTTTTCCTGTTTTCTGTGGAGGGGGCTCTATTTCTCCCGCCCGAAACGCGAGACCTCATGCTAGGAAATGAGCACCCTGGTTACCATGGAGGCCGGCATCTATTGACTTCCATAAGAGGCTTATATAAAAACGGGATGACAGAACTGTAGTAAGTGAGGAGCGTTGCAGGATATGAAGCCCACTGGTATAATTGAGAATAAGAGATGAGAATAAGTGGAGGGCTCCGGACATTTAGACCTCGTGGGTTTTGGTCCGCCGCGGTGGTGTAGTGGTTACGGTGCTCGGCTGCCACCCAAAAAACGTGGGTTCGATCCCGGCCGCGGCGGTCCCATTTTCGATGGAGGCGGAAATGCCAGAGGCCCGTGTACAGTGCGTTGTCAGTGCCCGTTAAAGGACTCCAGGTGGTCTAAATTTCCGAAGCCCTCCCACTACGGCCTTTGTCTCTTCTCTATCTCTTTCCCCCCTTTCTCCCCACTCCGACGGACGCTTAGCCGTGCCCCCTACATGGGCTGCAGAAATTAGCCTCACCGAACCTCCATCGTCATCATCATCACCTGGGGTTGTTTAACGTGTACTGACAATGCACAGTACACAGGCCTCTGGCATTTTCGCCTCCATCGAAAATGCGACCGCCGCGGCTGGGATTCAGGGAGTAAGGAAGGATCAACTACAGATTGTTAAAAGAACAATTCACTGTGAAGAAAAATATAAAGGGATGTGCCCGTCGTGCACGCAAAGGAACTCTTTTGCAGCCCGTAGAAACGGCCCAGAACGCCACCGCTAGCGTTCCTCACGCTGCGGCGTCGGTTCCTTACAGGGGCCGCCACCTAAACAGTTCAAATGCACGCGTCGCTAAGACGCGGGTAGTTGGTCATCACGTTATGCCCATTATTCGATACATTGGCCACATCCGCTTGTAGCTCATGTGGAGGCGTTCGAGGTAGGCTTCGGCCTCTTGTGTAGAACGCGATATGGCCCGATTAAGAGAATGTGAGAGGCGACTTTACAGCGTCGCGTCCCAGGAAAACGTGCGTCGAAGGAGGAAATGTGGGTGGACAAAGGCGTTGTGGTCCGAAGATCGAGGCAGAATGTGGTGCAGTTCTCGGATGCAATTTTGCAGACATTGTATGTACTGCAGCGGTTTGGGCGACTAGACCGACGGATTGAACAAGCCTGCAGAGCCGCAGGGGTGCTCCGTAAACGAGTTCTGCTGTTGAACATCCCAGGTCGTGCAGTAAGACGGCATGTAGTCCAGGAAGAACCATAGGGAAGTGGTCAACCCAGTGGTCTCGGTCCAGACGTGCAGTAAGGGGAGTCTTCAGCTGGCGATGGAGCCGCTCCACGATGCCGTTAGCATAGGGATGGTATGCTGTGGTACGACAGTGCTTAGTGCCAAGCAGGCAGGTGAGGCAAGTGAAGAGGGCGCATTAAAATTGGCGGCCGCGATTGGTATAGACAATGTTGGGGCAGCGGAATCTGATAACTCATGATGACACGAAGGTTTTGGCGGTTGTTTCCGCTGTGATGTCCGTAATGGGCACAGCTTCGGGCAAAGGGGTGAAGCGGTCGATTGTCAGGATGTACCGGCAGTCGCGAGATGGAGGAAGTGGTCCAACCCGAGCTGCTGGAAATCGCTGGGTCATTGTCCCAATAGACCACCTCACGAGGTATGCACACACTGCCACTCTACCAGCTGCAGCGGCTCGTGATGTTGCCTTCTTTCTGCTACAATGATTGGTGCTACGCCATGGCACCCTCCGCACGCTCCTTATGGTGCATCCAGTGGAGGAACGGAAACCGGATAGGCCGGGCCGGACGGCGCGTCACGTGACCACCCACCACCGATGCGCGACCCGCGGACACGGATAATGCCAACCCGTTTTTCAGATCCAGATTCTGGCGGGGGACAGCTGCAGTTTTAGCATGTCAACACAAAGTGATGGCAACCAGTACACTTCCCCCCTGTTCGCGCGACCGTCTTCGGCTTGCTGGTGGAGGAGAGACTCTGAAACCGTTGTTTTGTAAGTTGTGGTGAGGCTTTGTTGAAGAGTGGACCGGTTCTCCAGGTCTGTCGTCTGCTAGTGCTTCGTCTGCCGTGTGAATGCACCTGCAGCTGGACATTCCGCGGAGTACCCGTCCGCGCTGCCGAAAAATGCGGTTTCCGTCCTTTGTCTAGATGTACCTTTAGAGTCCGAGGTCTCGCCTATCTCGCGGGTGTTACCCAAAACTTCTAGCGACATGCTCTGTGTTTCACCATTGTACCACCGCATATATCCTGCAAATCAACGCCTTGATCACAGCGTTTTAACCATACTCTTGATGTCATGCTGCCGATGTATGTCGCCTCCAACCGCACCACTTGGGATCTCGTTCTTTTTGTCACATACGGCTGCAATACGGCACCTCAGGCGACAACCGCGTTTTATTTATTATTTAATTAAGAAAACCTGCGGCGCCCGATGGCATTATTGCAGAGGGGGAAATATACAGGAAAACCTATTTACAGCAAACGATAACTTTGGGTTCCCTCATTCTTCTTTTTATATGGCCAAAACCATCGACTCCAATCCACGCCATTCATCCTTACGTCGTGACTCATCAGAAGACAGACGGATATCCGAAGCCACTCGGTATGCTGAAGAATGTAGCCGCTCAGTTACAACAGCGCAAGTACTGCACAAATCCAGTCATGACGATGGGCACCCGCACCACCAGTGTTCTGAGGGCTACTTAGTATGATTCTGGGTGTGCCCTGCTTGTACGCCGGTGCAGTATTAACAAGGATACGCATCATGCTAAACTTAGTCTATGCAGGAGGTAGATTTAACAATTTGGTATTGTTGTCCAGTGTCACGGATTGACATTGCCTCGTGGTGAAATATAACTGAAGATGGACCGCATGGCCGCACGTGCAATTTTAGAAGCGCTTCGACCGCTCTCCAAATACGTCGAAAGTTCTCGGCCTTTTTCGGAGAAGGCATGGAGATGATGGCCTTCTGAGTGGGGAAGCTGCGATTTTGAAGCGTTTCCATGCGACCCCCCGGCGTGGTTCTTGAAGGCCCGAACAACGGTGCTTCGGATCAGCGATGCAGGGCAAAACAGCAGGGCGCCGTTAAGCGTGCACTGGCCACGTGCGGACATACGCGATTGTTTGCTCGGCGGCCACCATGTCCAAAGGGGACGAGTAGGCATACCGTTGTTGACTGGCGAAGGGCCCCCACCGCCACGCGGATGACCTGTCAATCAGCGGAGCGGAATGAAGAGGCCCGTTCGGCGACCACGAGAAAGGGTTTGCCCATCGCTCTCTCCAGTGCATTAATTGCGAGAGGGATATTTTGGGCGGAGCCAGAAATGAAGTTACGGAGCAATTGTGTCGCAAACACGCCCCGATTTCGAAGACAGCGAATCAGGAAAGACATGCAGGTATTTAAGCGAGGAGCATTGAGGGGCACGGGGTTCTATAGTCGCTTGGCTTACATGGCGTAGAAGCCGATCATCGTATCGCTCTAGAAGTTGTTAGCGTGGCTCTGTATCGGCTGGCCACCTAACCTTAGCCGCTTCGCCTGGTTGATATGTGCGCTTACCGTCTGCAAGGTAGGCAACGGGACTTCGGCTCGGGTTAGTTAAAACTGCTCGGGTTTGCCATCAACCACTAGCTCCCCGGGAGCATCAGCGCCGCAACTCCATCGACCTCAACACTGTGCCGTACCAGACTGCCGCACCAGACCGTCGTGGACCCTTCGACACTGCCGGTCATCACCACGTATGCCACCACCTGTTTCTATCCATAAACATTCTCCTTGAACTTTCGTTAACTTTTGTAAATTAGATTTCTGTTCTCACTGTTGTTACTTACTGTTGTTAGTTTATTTTTCCTATTTGTTTGTTGTTCTCGCGCTTTGTATTTTGTCAAGCTCTTTAATCATTGTTAGTTGAGTGAAGTGTTGTTTACCTTGTATTATTTGCGCTGCCCTATCATTATAGATTAAATTTTGTTGTTTTGTTTTCTCAACCACGACTCTGATCCTTTCACTGTGTCTGCTTGCGTACGGAACGACTGAAACTGCCGTAGTTCCCTTCACCGACATCGCGCCGGTGAGCTTGAACACGGTCCTGTAACATCCAGACAGCAGGGATTCTATTGCTATAATGAGATGCAAAACGAGCAATACTAAAATAGTGAAAAAGCACGCGATGCTGGGGCTTATTGGATCCAGGTCGTCGAAACACGCATCTCGTTTAACTTCAGCTACGGTGGCGTGGTAAGAGTGATGGAAGTACAAGCTACGCAGTGTTGAAATGCTTCACCTGCTTCACAAAGTGTAACTGTATGTACAGAACACGCGGTCAATTCCCAAAAACGGCGTTCGAACACTCCCGTCGTGCATAACACAGCTGAATGGACTAAAGCATTCCATACGTTCAAACTCACGGTGTCCCACCATTGGGAAATATACATGACGTCTGGTGCATCTGGATAACATGCTGACAGCTGACGCACACGCTAGCCTGAATCATTGCATACGTGATTCCACATTGTTCGATACCTCTACGGATGTCACAAGGCAATTGTAATTTTTCATTTCCGAAGAAATTACTAACGAGCACACATAAAAAACGCTTACTGTTGCTATATAGGCGGGCTGAATCTTGCTTAATGCTACAGTCAGTCTTTTCAGCAGGAAGGCATTTGCTTTTTCTTGAAGAGTGCGCTGTTGTCTTCGTGAAGACGTCTCGTCAAAAGTACTATTTCTCCAGTGAGTACTGCAAGGACGCATATGTTCGAAAAATGTGCAAGTCACTTTTTAAATTTTCGCTATCTGATTCTAATATTGAAAGGAAGAAATAAGTAGCCTGCATATTGATGGAATCGTGTGGTTTCATGTCCCGAAACCATTGAGAGAGGCTGTAACAGAGCGACTATGAGAGATGCCGTAGTAGAACGCTCCTGAAATTTCGACCGTCTGCGGTTTCTTTACGTGCACTGTCCTCGCACAGCACACGAGCCTCAGCATTTAGCCTCAGTCACAATGCAGCAGCTGCGACCGGGATTCCATCCCTTGATCTCCCTACCATTGCCATACCACTAGACCACCATGCCGGGCCACTTGAATATGGGACACCACGATCCTACGATCTAAAACACAGGAACCCTGAAGCAATATAGTCGACTGTTCTAAGGGTTGTTCGTATATTAATGATAATAGGAAGAAACAGTAAGGTATACCAAGCTCAGAGCGCACTAGCGCGCTTCCCTCCGTAGCATTGGCACGAGTCGAAAAGGCAAAGATGTCGTACTGGCAGTGGCACTCATCTACTGAAATTCGGGTTTCGCATCACTTCGCTTATAAGCGCTAATAAGGGGCATTTTGAATATGTAGTTCCATTACACGCCTACGAAATCTGACTAAACACTGGAGCGGCGGCGCGGGTGTCAAGCGCGCGATCGCCGTCATGTTGCGCTATCATTATCGCTCTCACTGTAATGTAGCAGTGTGCTGAGGGCAAGGCTCATCGTTGGTGGGTGCAGGCACGTAGCCAGGAATTTTTTCGGGGTGGGCCCAAAAGCATCATCATCATCATCATTCATTCATTCACCCTTAAATGCCCTGTTCAGGGTATTACATTATACAACGCTTAAAAAACTTGCCTGGGAATATAGAAGGCGCTTAATTATTAGACGAGGAAGAGAGCAGAGTGGAATGCAGCCCAAGGGCGAGTTAATCGGAGATGGAAAGCAAGTTTTTTGACACTGCAGTAAAGCTAGTGCTTGCGCACGAGAAAGAATACTTTCTAACCACGTAATCTGGACGAAGAAGGGCCATACAGAGTCATTGACGGAAAGAGGAGCGACAAAAAGAAAAAAAAGCAATGCAAATTCATGCGCCCACTTACGGATGTGCAGGAAATTAAAAAAATATTTGTCGGACGCTTTCTCTACCTGATTTCTCACACTTTGTCTCAACTACAGGCGTGCGAGAAGAACGTGAGACACTTTATGGCATCAATTCTTAATCGAAAAAACAGACATATTCGCGAAATCAAGCTTACTGAACCACAAAGAACAAAAACACGGATGCTTTCGTGACACAAAAGATGCAGAACGCTCACATTCGTTTTAGGAAGCAATAATAAAGAATGACATTGGGAGTGGTTTTACAATATAGTAAAAGTCGATGCAAAAGAAAACAAAAGCGACAATGCAGCTTGGCCGAGAAGAGCGGTTCACGCTGCAATTTTCATGCGTCGTGGTTTCTCTATAAACACAGTGATATTTCGTCGGCACTGACTTGCATCCGGTAAGTTGACATAAGAGCCAGGCCATCAAGCCGCCCCTGAGCGGTTCGGTTCCTCAAATATGTTTTTAGTCTTTTCTGTGTCGAGAAGCTACGTCCACAGCAGCTGTACTCACTGGATTGTCGCCAATATCTGAGTGTGTGAACGTTCGGCAAGGCGGCTTTCTTGCATTCAGCAAAGCGTCTGTCGCAGAGCGGTGAAGTTCCTCCTCTTGCAATGCTTGCCATTTAGTTTTCCAGATTTCCCATTCACCTTTTAGCGTAACGATATGCGCTGTTGTCATATCCCTGAGGTAAAAATCGAAGGCCGGCTGAACATATTCAATTTGTCCTTGCAGGCATTCTTTTTCAACAGAAATTGCAAACTTTGCAGTGTTTTCCGATGGTTTCCAAAGCGCCGTTTGAAGGAAGGTTTCAGGTAATCTATCTATGGAATGAACGTGGCTCAGAATACCCTTCCGCAGAACTACAGGCGACCCTGGTTACCTTGTTTGTTTACCCTTTTCCCTCCTTCCGCCACGCGGACGCCTGCCCCACGACACAGGCAGCGGAAAAAAAAAGGGGGATGGGATTCGCAGAGGTGCCAGCGGGGTTGAACGGTTAATGGGTCGTCGAAGCCGTCACTTTCCATACAAAAGTCCCCTTTTCCAAGCTTCTGGTCGTGGAAAAACTTTGCGTCTGCGGCAAAGCAAAGCCGTACTCGTGCGTGTTCCCGCGCGCGCAGCTATCAGTTAAACAAAGCACCTGAATGCTCCCTAAGTTGCCGCCACTACGCGACTGTAGAAATGACGCCCGCAATATACCGCCTGCTAGCTCTGCAGCAACAAAGACACCGCTCTTCTCGTTAACAAAGACATTTCCGCAGGGAATCCACCGGTGGAGTCAACGCTATCCTTTTCTGTATGTCCTGTCATTCTTTGCACTGCTCCTTGAAGCAATCCAACTACCCAGCGCGCTGACCGTAGATGAGAATCCTCGTTTCGCGCAATATAGCCATGGTCGCTTTTGCCCAGAAAACCCGACACAACCAACCAACCACCTTCCTAAACATAAGTGATGCGGCGAAGAAAAGTCGCACGAAGTACGGGCAGTTAACGTCGTTTTCTCTGGTTTCGAAGCCGTATGGCAACATTTTGTTCGTTCTGGCAATTTCGTTTCCAACAAGCTTGTCTTACATGTATTCGAAAAATGTGCAAGTCACTTTTTAAATTTTCGCTATCTGATTCTAATATTCAAAGGAAGAAATAAGTAGCCTGCATATTGATTGAATCGTGTGGTTTCATGTCCCGAAACCATTGAGAGAGGCTGTAACAGAGCGACTATGAGAGATGCCGTAGAAGAACGCTCCTGAAATTTCGACCGTCTGGGGTTTCTTTACGTCCACTGACCTCGCACAGCACACGAGCGTCAGCATTTAGCCTCAATCACAATGCAGCAGCCGCGACCGGGATTCCATCCCTTGATCTCCCTATCGTTGCCATACCACTAGACCACCATGCCGGGCCACTTGAATATGGGGCACCACGATCCTACGATCTAAAACACAGGAACCCTGAAGCAATATAGTCGACTGTTCTAAGGGTAGTTCGTATATTAACGGTAATAGGAAGACACAGTAAGGTATACCAAGCTCAGAGCGCACTAGCGCGCTTCACTCCGTAGAATTGGCACGAGTCGAAAAGGCAAAGATGTTGTACTGGCAGTGGTGCTCATCTACTTAAATTCGGGTTTCGCATCACTTCGCATTTGTAAGCGCTAATAAGGGGGCATTTTGAATATGTAGTTCCATTACACGCCTACGAAATCTGACAACACTGGAGCGGCGGCGCGGGTGTCAAGCGCGCGATCGCCGTAATGTTGCGCTATCATTATCGCTGTAGCAGTGTGCTGAGGGCAAGGCTCATGGTTGGTGGGTCGACGACAACCAAAGATCCGCTTTGTCCTCCTGCGACACACGAGACCCTCTTCTCCTCAGTAAGTTGGCACATACCCCATGCAAGGAATTGGCCAAGACTATTTCGGCTTAAAGAGTGCTTTTATATGTGTCCTTTGACAAAGCGCAAATGAAAAAATATTACGGTAAAATTTTTTTTGATTCAATTAGAAATATCATTAGTGCTAAATAGACTTCCCTGTTACTGTACCCCGATGTGGACCTTCCAAACGAAAGAATAGTCATTTCAGTAAATTCCAGACGTACTTGGCATGTTATTAGTTAAATACTTCTCTTTCGCTGGATTTTGAAGCGGCGACAAGATATAAGATGTGGCGAATCGCTTCCTCCTCCTTAGAGGAGGGGCACAGTGAGGAAACAACCAGACTGGACCTGTGCAAACAAAAATGTAGGGAGGCAATTCGGCAATGTAGTTTTTTGATGGAAACCACCTTCCTTATGCTGCACAATCCACTAGGCAATGTGAATACATCTCTCCCTCTCTCTTCCTCTTCACTTTCACTAACTTGTCATCTGCGCAACCTGACACTCTCTTTCTTTTTCACAATGATGGTCATGTAACACTGTCGCTGCCATATAGCATATGACTTGAGATTGCCACAGCCCGCCATATAAAACGCACACAAGGGTAACACCAAGGATACACGGTAGCATGGCATACAGTAAAGATTGCATCAAAATGATGAATGACAAAAACTGTGCAATATAAACAACTCAGAAGAACCTCAAGTGCTATTTAAGAAAATGTAAGGTTTAACAAAATTACCGTAAACTACCAAAGATGAAGAAATACAACAAAGGCCACAAAAAGTGTAATCATTTTAAGAAATAGTGCCGTAGGCTACGCAAGTTGAATTTTTCAACAGAAATATTTTGGGGAAGTCGATTTATTAGGTAAAAATGCAAGCGCGTGACGCATCTCTCCTTGATGTTCAATGCGGCATAATGGAACGCGCGTAAATTCTTTGTTGCGAAATGCTTATACGATGCTAGTTTTCAGAGATGACGGTCAGAAAGGAAATCTTGCTGTTGTACACAAGTTTCTTGTAACTAGAATATATAAAAAAATATTTTTAACATTTAGGCACTAGAATAATAGTGAACAGCCAAAAAAGTTGCACAGTGGGAGCACCATACTTAGCATTGGTAGCATTGGTAGTATGAAGTAACGCTATATTTTGTATTAAGTGTAGTTTGTTAATATTAGATAATCTGGTATATCCCCATACCAGAAAACAGTATTAAGAGGCAACGAGAACAGCGCATCATAGATCAGCAACTGTATTGATATGGGAAGCTGTGAGTGACACTTTGGTAGAATTCCAATGCACTTAGCTAAATAAGACATGATCAAATTGACTTGAGGATGAGAGCTTATTTTCTTGTTAAAAAAAGAACGTGCGAACACAGGCGCATCCCCACGCGCGTCGCTCCTCCCGGGTTTCACGTTAGTGCAGCTATGATTATCTTTTTATTGTGATAACAATTATATGGACACTCTCGACTGGATTTAGACGTTGCCGCCGCCGTCGCCATCATATCCCATACAAAGTCCAAATTGATAACCCCCCGCGCATCGTACCTTCTACCCGCGTCTAAAAGCACGCGAGCGAGGCCACCGAACGCGGCTGCAGCAGAGTTCAAACGAGCCCGGCCCATCTCTCTCGCTCAGATAGCGCGTGCGAGAACGTCACCCCTCTCGGGAGGACTGCGTCGCAGAGTCAGGAAAACGCCCATCCCGACTTTAGCGAGCTTGAAAAAAAATTTAGCAGTGCCTTAGCTCAGCTATGCCAGGATATTAGTAGCGTGAGCAAAGGTTCAGCTGATTTCTCCGTCGAGCATTGCATTCACGCTCTTCTTCTGGGTTTGTGGTGTTCTCCCGTGGTCTACCCATGGTAGCCTGCAATGAACTGAATGAGTTGCTCTGCTCTAGCAACCGGCCAGGCCACCGCTAGAGTCACGGTCGCCGGGCTAGTTCCGCGCGAACGCGAGGAAACGCGGTCGGCATCGGCCGCAGCTGCACGCGCGCCACTATCGCCTGCTTGACTCGTCCTCTGTACCTCGCCGCCTCTGTGCTGCGCGACACTATTTCTTTTCATCGATAAAGGCGAGGGATGGCGTAACACCACCTGTACACATGCGCCGTGCTCCCTTCGTCGTGTGCCTCTCCTGACCACCGCGCTATGCTGGCTTCCCTCTAGAATGCGTAGACCGGTGAGGCGCGCCAGCTATGTGCCGTATGACGTCACTGCTCTTCGAGCATGCGCAGCATGGCTCCCCAACAGCCACGCGAAACTGCTCAGCCTGGGCCAGTGTAGCTCACGCTACATAAGCACTTGGATAGGGAGGGGGGTCCTCGCTCGAGCAGCCACTGTGGTCTTTGCGCAGTCGCCATCGCTGGCGCACCAATGCGTCTGCGAAAGCAGGAAGGAGCGAGTTCGCTTGATGCCGCTGTGCTGGGCCCCATTCCGCCGCGGTGGTGTAGTGGTTAAGGCTCTCGGGTGCCACCCAAAAAACGCGGGTTTGATTACGCCACAGCGGTCGCAGTTTCGATGGAGGCGAAAATGCCAGAGGCCCGCGTACAGTGTGTTGTCAGTGCACGTTAAAGACCCCAGGTAGTATAATTTTCCGGAGCCTTCCACTACGGCCGTTCTCTCCTTCCTATCTCTTTCAGTCCCTTTACCCTCCCCCCCCCCCTCCCGCACGCTTAACCGTGCTGCCGACATGGGCTGCAGAAATTAGCGTCCTTTCATAAACCGCACCTCAATCATCATCAAGTTTCTCGATGGTGCAAAGTGAAGGCTGCTTAGCGCGGTCACGCGGTGTGAAGCGCGTGCCAGAAGGTATCAAAACATGACTTAGCTTGCACCTTTACTGGGCCGTTGTCTCTGCCGCTCGAGCCTCAAAGGGTACTTCAAGCACTTGCGTACTTACTTAATAAGCCCACGTTCACTACATTTCCGATTTTCCCTAAAGCTGCTAGTATTACATCGTATATTATGTCATGCATTCATCACTTCGCCCCTCTGGTCGAACTTTCATTTTAACACGAAAGTTTTTCATGCTGGGGTCCACCAAGAAATCCAAGAAGATCCACTTCCTGTAACGGAAGTGGATCTTTGAAGACTTGCATTCACACTGAAAATGTTTCACCCAGGCGGACTGGAACCCAATTTCAACCGGCATTTGACGAAAGGAGCTGGATGCTCTACAGATACACCACGGCGACATCGCGCATACAGGGAACAGATGGGCTTTATATTGCCGCGCAGCGTCAGTTTTGTGCATGCCGATAGCCGCGCAAAACTGCATGCGGCCTTATCATCTCGGATCCTGATGCGAGACGCGTCGTGATTATCTGGCATGACCGTGGCCTCGCGCGTTGGCGATGAGATAGGCCTATACTGCTGGCTAGCTGAGCACGCTGAATGTACCAGCTGATTTTGGGGGCGTAACCCGAGCGTTCGATACAGCCTTAAAATAGAGCCCGGGTGATTACAAGGGGTATTCTGTTCCCCGACGGCTGCCGAGGACTTTGTTCGCCGCCGCTGAAGCCAAGGTGTGTATTTTGCTCTTATAGGCGCAAGTCCGCCTAATAAACGGATTCTCTTCATCACGAGCCTTCCAGTCTCCTGTCTTCGGGCTGCCGTCACGGCTACGTGACATCTGGTGGAGGTGCTGGGTATGCACAAGACCCATCCTGCAACAGCCACCGCAGAGAACAAGGACACCGAAGGCAACTCGAAGCAGCCGCCGGATACTCGAAGCAGCCGCCGTCTCCAAAACTTGCCGCCTGAGCTGGGACTGCTACCGGACCCCACGCGACCCCGAAAAGAACCTTCCACGCCCACCATGAGCAACCCGACGGCATCCACTCCTGTCATTCTGCAACAGCCCCGCGTGCCTCCGACCTTCCATGGTTACCCTACTGAAGACCCGGAAGAATGGCTCGACCAATTCGAGCGGGTGGCTACCATCAACAGGTGGGATGAAGAAATGAAGTTGCGATATGTTTTCTTTTCCCTGGACGGCCCCGCTAAAACGTGGTACGAAAACCACGAGACCACACTGACCACCTGGGAATTATTAAGGCGTGACGTGCTGAGGACGTTCACCAGCATTATGCGAAAAGAAAGGGCCCAACTGCTGCTAGAATCAAGGACCCAACAACCTAACGAGACTGTGAACATGTACGTCGAAGAAATGAAACGCCTTTTTCGGCGAGCAGACGAAAACATGCCAGAAGACAAAATGGTCGGTTACCTAATGCGAGGAGTGAAAGAGTCGCTTTTCGCCGGCCTGATAAGAAATCCCCCCAAAACAATCGATGAATTCGCTCAAGAAGCGCGCACCATCGAGAGGACCCTGGATGCCCGGACTCGGCAATACAACCGTCCGCTTCAGCTCAATGCGCTCTACTCGGAACCAATGACCACCACTAATGACTTGCGGGAAGTTATTCGTGAAGTGGTTCGAGAGGAACTACGCCGACTGCTGCCGTCTGCCTCACAGCCCCCCCAAGCAGCATCTCTCTTGGACGTAGTGCGTGAAGAAGTCCAGCAGGCGCTTGGCTCTGCGTCAGCGACGACTGGAACAGAGGCCGAAGCCATGACATACGCCGCTGCAGTGCACAGCAGCCCGCTCCGACGAGACGCGCCCAGCCCCCCCGCGACGGGAACCAGCAGCCCCAAACCGCCACCCTCTATTCCCCGCCCACCCCACATACGAGCGACGCCCGAGCCTAAGAAAATGCGACGCCTGGAGAACTCCCGACGACCGTCCACTCTGCTTCCACTGCGGTGAGGCCGGCCACATCCTTCGACATTGCCCCTACAGGCGAATGGGACTGCATGGCTTCTCCTCTGGGGCACCGCGACCACGCCCTGGGCAGCGGCCTCCGGCAATCGAAGATTACTTGCGCCATACGGAGTACTTGTCCAGCCGTTCACCATCCCCTTCATCCCCACGCTTCGAGTCCCCTAGCCGCAGCCCCACCACGGCCACGCGAGGGAGGTCCCCAAGCCCCCGTAGGGGAAACTGAAACCAGCAACCTTTGGAGGCGAGGTTGCTTCAGGACGAAAAGCCAAAGACCTTCCGCCGGCGACCATGCACGACGACGACACCACCTCATGTACGACGACAACGATGGCGCGACAACGCCGGGACATAACTGAATCGCCAATAAAAACGGAAGTGCCAAGGCACAACAATAGTCACAGTATCCGACGAAGTCGTGACCCGAACCCAAAACCAACGCGCAACTCCAGCCCACGTGTCACCGACCTTCAAGTATCTATCGACGGCCACACGGTAACTGCCTTGATAGACACAGGCGCCGACTATTCAGTCATCAGTGGGTCATTAGCAGCGAAATTGAAGAAGGTAAAGACGACTTGGGACGGCCCGCAGATTCGCACAGCGGGAGGCCACATCCTCACCCCATCGGGACAATGTACTTCAAGAGTGACATTTGACGGACACACATACCTCGTGACTTTCTTGGTGCTGCCGCAGTGCTCCCGTGACGTGATTCTCGGCATGGACTTCTTGACTCAAAACAGAGCGGTTATCGATCTGTGGTCTAGGTCCATCACACTTTTCTCGGATGAGGCTATAAATTCGTCCTCGCCTCTGCACAATCGTACGGCCCTCCGTGTGCTCGAGGATGACGTGAGCATCCCGCCCCGATCTACTGCTCTAGTCACCGTAACCGCTGCCACTGCCGAAAACGTCCATGGCATCGTCGAAGGTAACATACAGCTTTTGCTGGACCGAGATGTCGCAATTGCAAGAGGAATTGCGGATTTCCGCAATGGACACAGCTCAGTGCTGTTAACGAATTTCAGCCAAGAGCACCGTCGCCTATCCAAAGGCACGACCATTGCCTTCCTCGAAGAAATTGTCGAAGTGAGCGACGCCCTCGTCCTTTCAGACCCGGCATCCACGACCCCACAGATCCAAAACTCGGTGCCAACATTCGACATCAACCCTTCCCTGCCCCAGCACAAGCAGCAACTGCTCCAGAACCTTCTTCAAAGTTACGACGACTGCTTCGCTAGCTCTTCACAGGTCCGACCAACTTCTGTTGCAAAACATCGAATTATAACCCAAGAAGACACCCGCCCTCTCCACCGAAGTCCTTATCGTGTGTCGGCACGTGAACGCCAAGCCATCCGAGAGCAAGTTGAGCAAATGTTACACGACGATGTTATTCAGCCATCTAAAAGCCCATGGGCAGCACCGGTCGTTCTTGTCAAAAAGAAAGACGGAAGCCTCCGGTTTTGCGTCGATTACCGACGATTAAACAGCGTCACCAAGAAGGACGTCTACCCCTTACCCCGGATCGACGATACTTTAGACCGTCTGAGCAATGCAAAGTACTTCTCGTCCATGGATCTGAAAACAGGGTATTGGCAAATCCAAGTTGATGAAAGAGATCGAGAGAAGACCGCCTTCATCACGCCGGATGGGCTGTATGAGTTCAAAGTGATGCCATTTGGACTTTGTTCCGCTCCAGCAACCTTCCAGCGTCTAATGGACACAGTACTGGCAGGCCTCAAGTGGCAAATATGTCTGGTGTACCTGGATGATGTTGTCGTCTTCGCCGCTAACTTCAGCGATCACCTCAAAAGGCTTCGGACTGTATTGGAGGCAATCAAGTCATCAGGGTTGAGGCTGAAGCCAGAAAAATGTCATTTCGCCTACGAAGAGCTGCAGTTCCTTGGCCACATTATAAGCAGAAATGGGGTACGACCCGATCCGCAGAAAATAACCGCTATCGAACAGTTTCCCGAGCCGGACGACAAGAGAGCGGTGCGCAGATTCTTAGGGCTGTGCGCGTATTACCGGCGGTTCGTTAAGAACTTCTCGCACATTGCGGAACCTTTGACACAGCTCACAAAATCAGACGTGCCCTTCAAATGGGAAGCTGCGCAACGCGACGCATTCAAGGAACTTCAGCAGCGTTTGCAGTCACCGCCGGTGCTGGGTCACTTTGATGAAAATGCCGAAACTGAGATACATACGGACGCCAGCAGCATTGGCTTAGGCGCCATCCTCGTCCAGAAGCAGGAAGGCTGCGAGCGAGTTATAGCGTATGCAAGCCGGTCATTGTCAAAGTCGGAAGCAAACTATTCCACGTCTGAGAAGGAGTGTCTTGCAATAGTATGGGCCACGTCAAAATTCCGCCCATACTTGTATGGAAGACCCTTCAAGGTTGTAACCGATCATCACGCGTTGTGCTGGTTGGCCAATCTAAAAGACCCTTCCGGCCGCCTCGCTCGATGGAGCCTACGGCTGCAGGAATTTGACGTCAAAGTGGTCTACACTTCTGGCCGTAAGCACTCCGACGCAGACTGCCTGTCAAGAGCCCCCGTCGGCACACCCCCAAACGACGATGATGACGATGCCTTTCTTGGGCCCATCAGCAGCAGCACATTTGCGCAACAGCAGCGCTCAGATCCGACCCTGCAACAGCTGATCAAGTACATCGAAGGCAAGGCGTCCATGCCCCCTGCACCGTTCAAGCGTGGCTTATCTTCCTTCTTTATGAAAAACGGGATGGTCGTCAAAAAGAACTTCGCACCGAATAAGGTAGCTTACCTCCTTGTCGTCCCAAGCAGCCTCCGAGAAGAAATTCTGCAAGCGTTACATGATGAACCCACTGCTGGTCACCTCGGTTTTACACGTACACTCCGCAGAATCCAGGACAGGTATTACTGGCCCCGTCTCTCAGCAGATGTTGCGCGATACGTCAAGAGTTGCCGCTGAATGTCAGCGCCGGAAAAGACCCCCAACAAGACCAGCTGGACTTCTACAGCCAATCCAACCACCATCGAGACCATTCCAGCAGATCGGTATGGACCTGCTTGGGACCCTTCCCCACGTCAACCTCCGGTAACAAGTGGATTATAGTGGCTACCGATTACCTCACCCGATACGCTGAAGCAAAGCCTCTACCGAACGGCACAGCAGTAGAAGTCGCCAAATTTTTCGTCGAATCAATTCTCCTCCGGCACGGCGCACCTGAAGTACTAATAACAGACAGGGGAACGGCGTTTACGGCGGATCTCACGCAGGCCATCCTATATTACAGTCATACAGATCATCGAAGGACTACGGCGTACCATCCGCAGACAAACGGCCTCACAGAACGCCTGAACAAGACCATTGCAGACATGCTCGCGATGTACGTGGACACAGAGCACAAGACCTGGGACTTAATACTACCGTACGTGGTCTTCGCCTACAACACCGCGGTGCAGGAGACCACCAAAATGACACCCTTTAAGCTTGTCCATGGAAGAGACGCCACTACTACTCTGGACGCCATGCTGCCTAATGTCACCGACGAAAACAACCTAGATGTAGCCGCATACCTTCAGCGCGCAGAAGAAGCCCGGCAGCTTGCACGGCTACGCATAAAAGATCAGCAGCGCACCGACGCCCGCTGCTACAACCTCCGAAGGCGCGAAGTAAAATACAAGCCAGGCGACAGAGTTTGGGTTTGGACTCCCATCCGACGCCGCGGGTTAAGTGAAAAACTCCTGCGCCGTTATTTCGGCCCGTACAAGGTCATCCGCCAACTAGGCGAACTCGACTACGAGGTAGTCCCTGATGGGGCTAGCGCATCCCAGCGACGCCGCTCCCGACCAGAAGTGGTGCATGTCGCCCGCCTAAAGCCTCACCATGCGCGCTAAAGGACGCTTTCTGTTTGCATTTCTAGTTTCTTTTTTTTGTGTGTGTGTATGGTCTGTGCTTATTTCCCTATTTGTCTTTGTACCTGCTGTTTCGTTGTTTTTTTTTAGCATCGGGTCGATGCTTCTTTGAAGGGAAAGTAATGCCGCGAAGCGTCAGTTTTGTGCATGCCGATAGCCGCACAAAACTGCATGCGGCCTTATCATCTCGGATCGTGATGCGAGACGCGTCGTGATTATCTGGCATGACCGTGGCCTCGCGCGTTGGCAATGAGATAGGCCTATACTGCTGGCTAGCTGAGCACGCTGAATGTACTAGCTGATTTTGGGGGCGTAACCCGAACGTTCGATACAGCCTTAAAATAGAGCCCGGGTGATTACAGCGGGTATTCTGTTCCCCGACGGCTGCCGAGGACTTTGTTCGCCGCCGCTGAAGCCAAGGTGTGTATTTTGCTCTTATAGGCGCAAGTCCGCCTAATAAACGGATTCTCTTCATCACGAGCCTCCCAGTCTCCTGTCTTCGGGCTGCCGTCATGGCTACGTGACAATATGTTCACTATAGCGCTTTGCAAGTTATATATAATTGTCGTCTGGTTAAAGCATAGGTGTTTACCATAAGCAAAATTACTCTTAAATTAGTATCGCGTCCCTTATACTGCACTCTTGGTTCGCTTAGGTTCGCTGCGGTGGTACCGCCATCTAGGAACGATAGACACAGCAAAGCAGATGGTCGTGCTGATTTGCGCCGGCAGTCAGCGCTTCGGTAGTCGCACTTCGACCGCTGAGGAACTTAGGTCCGTGGCGGCGTCGTGAAGGCGGGTTGCAGGGGCAAAGTGCGAACGCGGCCGCTACAAAATTTTTCTTGAGTGGCCAGGTGTGTTGAGTTGGGACGCGCACTTTTCCAAGATCGCAAGGAGGGTCGCACACAAGTAAATCATTTTCCTTTCGTTGCAGTGGGCTGTGTTTTCTCAAAACAATCAACTGACAACCCGTTCGGTTTCTTCTTCAAGGCGTCACCATTCGCGGACGGTTCTCGTAGGCTCGCGCACGGCTCTGGCGCATGCAATTCAGCGTTGCCAGGGCAATGTGAGTCGCTCGACAACTTTCACTCGTATACAATCGTCGTGAATTACTATACCGTGTCGAGGTTACGTTTCTGTCTAGATTTAACATGTTGACATGTTCACAGCACCCAAGCCATCTCCCGCCCCAGGTTCGCCAGATTCGATTCGCCAGATTGCCGCTTATGCATTCCACAACTTCGCGAAGACAAGTTTCACTTTCGTGTTATAGAGATTCCTATGACAGAGACATCAACCACATTTTTTAGGGGCGAAGCTCCTTAGGTCATAGGCTAGTCCCTCGCCGTTGTTGTAGCCACCTCTAGATCTCAGAATGATCACGAGATGGTGCTGCGGTGCGGCGCGCCGGGAGACTCGCGCTCGCCCTCGGCGCGTGCCTCCCGGCGCGCGAGCTCTCTCACTCTTCCATCTGGCGTCTTGTGAGAGTGAGAGAGAGCGAAAGGCGCGCGTCGTGGTGGTAGTGATTTTTAATGAAAGGAAAAAGGCGCTAATTTCTGCAGCCCTTAAGGGAGCACGGCTAAGCGCCTTGGGGGTAGGGGTATGGGAATGAAAGAGGAGTGAGAAGTGTTCATGACACGGTCACTCAAGCACGAGCACACCGCACGCACATGGCCGCCTTCGTCCTCGGGGCAACACACTGTAGTGGTGGCGTTTCCGCCGCAGGCGAGTGTCCGATCACTCGCGCTGCAACAGAGGGGTTGGCACGGCGGCAAACTTTACGCATGCCGCGCGCATCGGGTGGTCTGCGGGTACACAGTCCACCACATCCCTGATGACCCCGACGAGCACGGCGATGAGGGCATCGCGCGGGTCGATGTCGGGGACCGGTGAGGCAGCAGCAGGCGGCGTCGAAGCGTCCGCAGCAGCAGCAGGTGGTGTGGCAGGGCGGGGTGCCGGCGCGGGGCGCTGGCGTCCGTGAGCCACGGCAGGTGGTTTGGACGGGCCAGTCTTCACCGCAGCGGCGTAGGAGCGCACCTCTCGGGTCTCCTCGCGCACCGCAGCTTTGACTGCCCGTCTCGAGAGCAGGGCCGGTGATGATGCAAGCACGGTCGCCACGCGCCTTTCCTCCTGCCACCGCGGGCAAGTGGGATTGTCGGCGGCGTGGCTCCCGTTGCAATTCACGCACCGGGGCTTGCAAAGGTCCGTGGCCAGGTGTTGGCGGCCACAGATAATGCATGCACCGACCCGCCGGCATGCCTCGACGACGTGGTCGAAGCGGCCGCACCGTCGGCACTGCTGTGGTCGCGGCTTGACGTGACGGACTCGAAGCCGCAGCCCGCTGATCTTGAC
Source organism: Hyalomma asiaticum (assembly GCA_013339685.2). NCBI lineage: Eukaryota > Metazoa > Arthropoda > Arachnida > Ixodida > Ixodidae > Hyalomma > Hyalomma asiaticum. The sequence continues at coordinate 21,528 of JABSTT010002764.1, forward strand.
AACTTCGGGAGGGGTAGGAGCACCGAAACGCACCTTTACGGCGCGTCCCTCCCTCGTTGCCGAGAGTATTGGAGCCGCGGAGTCCAGTCCGGCACGCAGCTGCTCGTCAGTGATGTCACCGTCCACCCCGTACACGTACCCGAGGCTGGAGCGGCGATCGGCTGGTTCCCGGGCAGTCACGGGCATGCCGTTGAGCTCCTTGATGGTCAGGAGCTCGGCCAGGCTCTCCCCCGACGACGCATCCGCAGCCACAATGTTGCGACGGTGGTTAACGCGCACCGCCACCACACCGGCCGCGAGGAGAGTGACGCGGCAAGGGCCAGGCGAGGCGAGTCCGTGAAGGAACTGCTGGGAGTGGAGGGGCGGTACAGCACAGTCACTACCGTGCCTGTGTGGGGCTCGATCTCCGCCGATTCCAGGGCCCCTGCTCGCCGGCGCGCTGCTTTGCTGACGACGAGTTGATATCCGTCGTTAGCAGGCGCAGGGGTACGGGTTAGGGGCGGACGTTCGGCCGAGGTGTTGATGGGGCCCGTCAAAGGAGGGGCCGCTGCTGCTGTGGGCTCGGCGGCGCGTTGTTGCGCCCGCTGCTTCCTCTTGCGTTTATTTCTCCGTCGCCGAGCATTCTTGCTGCCGACGAAAGTCACGACCGTCCTTGGCGGTGCAGCCGCGGTGTCGGCAGAGCCGGCGGGCGGAGAAATGGGTTGTGCCGTGCTCGTGGGGATTGCAGGCGCTTGCGAGGGCGACGACGAAGGTGCGGAGGTATCGCACGTGGCTAGCTTCCGCGGGCCGTCGTCGTCGTCGTCGGGCTTGTCGTGCGGGCGCTTCCGGCATGCCGACACGTCCATCTCCTCCTCCGAGGGCGGGGGAAGAGGTGGCAGTGCGGAAGAGTCCTTATTGCTGGGGCCAGGTGCAGCTGCTGTCTCGTCTGCTGCGGCCGGCGTGGTGGCGGGGATCGTAGCCGGTACCGCGTTTGTTGGAGGTTCGGAAGGCACCGTAGCTCCAGCGTGTGTCTCCTGGGCTTTGTTTAGAAGCCATCCTCCGATGGCTGTGGCGGCCTGCTTTTCCAAAGTCTGCTGTGACTTGCGACGCAGGTCGGCGGCAAGTCTTCGCTTTGCCCTCTCGTAGTCCGTGAGGGAGGTACCCCAGTTGTCGTACTCGTCCTGCGGGGTCGTATCCATGGCACGACGCACACACACAGTAGGGCGCACAGTCTGGAGAAAACCACAAACACTCGCGTGTTCGCTAGTCCGTTATCCACGGAAGGGGCACGACGCGCGCGGCGCCGTACTCGTGCGAGCGAGGCGGCCGCGCGACCGCTCTCGTTGGTGGCGAGCTCGCAACTCCGCGCGCGTCGACTATGGAAATGCTCTTTCGATGAACGCTCTACCAGCTCGCAAAGAAAGAGAACGCGCCCTCACCCGCGAGAGACAACGTTGACGCAGGCAGCGTCTTCTGGCGACTTTCTTGATTGAAAAATACCGACTGCTCGCGCTGGAGAACCGTTCACCGGCCACCCTTATATATATATATATATATATATATATATATATATATATATATATATATATATATATATATATATTGCCACCTGCGTGTAGTGGGTCGAAGACTGGAATGGCGCTAGCCGACGAGAACAAAGAAGACCGCGCGCTTCTTCCCCGCTTGAGAGCCAGCCCCGACGGACATCTTTTGGCCGAAGCTAGCCCCCCAGCTACCAGCAACCCTACAACGCCCCTGAACGCTCGTGACAACTGGTGGAGGTGCTGGGTAACCATATCGGATGTTGCAGACCCCTCCAGGGAGTCGCTCCACAAGCCCAGTACCCATCAACACTCCCGTGCACCGAGCCAGCCGCAGAATCAGAGGACTGCCTCCTGAAGTCGACGGTACTCTCCCTACCATTTCAACAGGTATGGCCAGCGCTTCCGTCCAAACCATCCAAACCGGTGTGGAGAACGCGGCGTCAAACCGCTACACACTGGAAAGCCCACGTGTACCGACAACGTTCCGCGGCGCAGTTTTCGAAGACGTCGAAGACTGGTTGGTCGACTTTGAGCGCGTGGCTGCCTTGAATCAATGGGACAATCCGGCAAAACTGAGGCACGTCTATTTTTACTTGGAGGACGGAGCGCGCACCTGGTTTCAGAACCGCGAGGAGCAGCTGACGTCATGGCCCGAATTTTGCCGCTGCATCCTGGAGGCTTACATTAGCGCCGATCGGCACGAACGAGCGGAACGAGCAATCCAAGCCCGCGTACAGTTGCCAAACGAAACGGTGACGGCATACGTCGAGGACATGACGCGCCTCTTCCGACGAGCTGACCCAAGGATGACAGAGGACAAAAAGTTGCGTCATTTGATGCGCGGAGTCAAGGAGCAGCTCTTCGCTGGTCTCGTGAGGAGCCCTCCAAAGACGGTCGCGGAATTCCTGGCGGAGGCTGTCACTATGGAAAGAATGCTCCTGCAGCGGTCCAACCTGTACGAACGGCAAGTGGGTAGTATGTCCACCGCTGACATTTTCACTGGAATCGGAAGCAGCACTGACTACCTTCGGGAACTCATCCGTTCCATAGTGCGTGAGGAGTTGCAAAAGTGCGCCGCAACACCTTCGCCCACCGTCAACTCTGTTGCGAACGTCATCAAGGAAGAGCTGCATCAGGTTCTCCGTGAGCAACGCGACACCCTGCCTCGCCAAAACACACCGCAAGCTCCGGCTGACCACCCTCGTGCATCCTACGCAGAGGCCCTGAGCCGTCCTGCTTCTCCTCCGCCGCAGTTCACTCGTGTACCTCCGACAGTGGCACTCCAGCCGGCACAGCCGATGCCGTACTACGGCACCTTCGTCCATGCCGCCCCTGTCGCCTATCGTTCGGAGCAGGCGGTCCAGTACATCGACGATCGACGAATGCCCCCTCGCAAGTCGGATGTTTGGCGCTACCCCTGATCGTCGGCCCCTCTGCTACCACTGCGGCGAAGCTGACCACTTGTACCGCCAGTGCCCATACCGCCGCCTTGGACTGCGTGGCTTTTCTGCGTACTCGCCGCCACCTCGATACGGCCAGCGGCCTCGGGACATTGAGGACTACCTTTCTCAGCAGCACCACCAGCCGCCTGCAGGGCGACAGTCGCGCTCACCATCGCCGAGGCGATTTTCATCGCCGCCGCAGCGGTATCCTACCGCGCGGTCCCCCAGTCCCCGCCGGGAAAACTAACCGAAGCGACCTCTGGGGGCGGGGTCGCTGACGATCGAAATGCTGAAGACCTCCGATTGACGCAGAATCGAAAAGCTCCCGATCCTCCGGCGCCTACTCTTTCACGCGACGACCGGCTTTCTCTTGACATACCAGTGACGATTGACGGATACGCGGTTAGTGCATTAGTGGACACCGGTGCAGACTATTCCATTTTGAGCGGGAAAATCGCGACGCAGCTGAAGAAAGTAATCACGCCTTGGCATAATACGCAGATTCGGACGGCGGGTGGCCACGTCGTAAACCCACTGGGCGCCTGCACGATTAGAGTTCAAATTGACAGATATACATTCGTAGCCAACTGCCTGGTCCTTCGCGAATGCTCCCGCGACGTTATTCTTGGAGTTGATTTCCTGCAGGAGTACGGTGCTGTTATTGATCTCCAAGAGCGTCGTATCACATTCTCGGCCAGGCGAGCAATCGACTTCCAGGACGACCAACGGCGTGCCGACGTGCTTCGTGTCACTGCAGAGAGCGTAACGCTTCCTCCACGAACAAGTGTCATGGTCGATGTTACATGCTGTGGCTTGCCCGATGGTGAAGCCGTGGCTGAGACCAACTTGGAGCACCTACTGAAGCAAGGTGTCTGTGTGGCGAGAAGTGTTATACAGCTCCGTGACGGCCGATCGCAATTGCTGGTTACCAACTTTAGCAACGAGCATCGGCACCTCTTCCGGGGCACTTCGATAGCGTTTGCAGACGAAGTAGCGAACGTTAGCGGCTGTTTCACGTCGGAAGTGATCGAGAACGCAGACGAAGCTCTGAGTCACGTCGACATAAATCCGGGTCTGTCAACTGATAACCAGACGTCCATGCGGAAACTCTTGCTGGAATTTAGAACCTGCTTCGCAAGTTCTTCAAAGGTGCGCCAGACTTCCATCACTCGGCATAGGATCATCACGTACGAGGATGCGCGACCGATACACCAGCAGCCTTACCGCGTGTCGGCAAAAGAACGTGAAGCCATACGTACGCAGGTCCGAGAGATGCTTGATGACGGCGTCATCGAACCTTCCAGCAGCCCGTGGTCGTCTCCGGTAGTCCTAGTGAAAAAGAAAGATGGAACGCTACGTTTCTGCGTCGACTATCGAAAGCTTAACAACGTGACTAAAAAGGACGTGTACCCGCTGCCACGTATCGATGATTCGTTGGACAGACTACGGCATGCCCGCTATTTTTCTTCTCTCGATCTAAAAAGCGGGTATTGGCAAATCGAGGTAGACGAGCGAGACCGCGAGAAAACAGCCTTCGTAACTCCAGACGGTCTCTACGAATTTCGAGTGCTTCCTTTTGGTTTGTGCTCAGCGCCAGCAACATTCCAGCGCATGATGGACACTGTACTCAGTGGACTGAAGTGGCAGACTTGTCTATCTGGACGATGTCGTAGTTTTTTCTGAAACGTTCGAGCAGCATCTCCACCGCCTGCGGACTGTGCTAACAGCTATCCAGTCGGCTGATCTTACACTTAAGCCAGAGAAGTGTCACTTTGGCTATGAGGAGCTCAAGTTTCTCGGGCATGTGGTAAGCGCCGAAGGTGTCCGGCCTGATCCAGACAAGCTTGCCGCTGTAGCCGCATTTCCTGCTCCTACCGATAAGAAGGCCGTCCGTCGCTTCCTTGGTTTGTGCGCCTACTATCGCAGGTTCATCCACGGCTTTTCGAGGATCGCTGAACCCCTCACACGCCTTACACGTGACGACACGCCTTTTGTCTGGGATAATGAGCAACAGGCTGCCTTTGCTGAACTACGACAGCGAATGCAAACAGCACCCGTTCTCGCTCATTTTGACGATGATGCTGATACAGAGGTGCACACCGACGCCAGTAACATTGGTCTTGGCGCTGTGCTCGTCCAGCGTCAGGATGGTGCCGAAAGAGTCATAGCCTATGCCAGCCGCTCACTATCCCGTGCTGAGGCGAATTATTCGGCTACGGAGAAAGAGTGCCTCGCAGTCGTGTGGGCGATCACCAAGTTTCGCCCCTACCTTTATGGTCGTCCTTTCAAAGTAGTGACGGACCACCATGCGCTTTGTTGGTTGGCAAGCATGCGCGACCCCTCAGGACGACTCGCACGGTGGAGCTTGCGGCTACAAGAATTTGACGTCACCATCGTGTATAAGTCTGGCCGTAAGCACGAGGACGCTGACACATTGTCGCGCGCACCTATGCACCCGGTCAGTCGGGAAGCAGAGGACGATGACGATGATGGTTTCCTTGGCGCCATTAGCTCAGCGGACTTGATCAGACGGCAGCGAGACGACGCGGACCTCCGACCGATCATAGACCACCTAGAGGGCCGCGATGCCACCATACCACGTCATCTTTCCCGCTCCATGACGTCTTTCTGTATGCGAGACAACGTATTGTATAAGAAGAACGCCCGTTCGAACAGCCGTGCCTACCTCCTCGTAGTGCCAAGGACATGCGAGACGACGTGCTCTTTGCTTGCCACGACGAGCCCACATCTGGCCATTTAGGCTTCTCGCGAACACTCGCCAGAGTGAGTGAGATGTATTATTGGCCTGGGCTTTCGGCCAGCGTCAAAGACTACGTAAAAAGCTGTCGTGAATGCCAGCGCCGAAAGACACCTTCCCTTAAGCCGGCTGGCTTGCTTCAGCCAATTGAACCTCCTCGCACACCCTTCGACCAAGTGGGCATGGACATTCTCGGACCATTTCCTTTGTCTGCCGATGGAAACAAATGGGTAATCGTCGCTACTGATTATTTAACGCGCTATGCCGAGACCCAGGCAATACCACGAGCTACGGCTTCTGAAGTAGCGCAATTCTTCATGCGCCACATCGTACTGAGGCACGGTGCTCCATCCACTGTGATAACGGACAGGGGGACAGCATTCACCGCGCAGCTTACAGAAGAAGTCTTTGAACTCAGTAACACTAGACATCGCAAGACGACAGCCTACCATCCACAGACCAACGGGCTCACCGAGCGTTTAAACAAGACCGTTACAGACATGATCTCCATGTACATCGACGTTCAGCATAAAACATGGGACCGGATCTTGCCTTACGTGACCTTCGCGTATAACACCGCAGCGCAAGAGACGACGCGATTTACACCATTTCGCCTTCTTTACGGTCGGGAAGTGCAGACTATGCTGGACGCTATGCTGCCATGTCAAGACGCTGACCGGCTGACGCCTGACGCAGAGGAATTTGCAGAGCGTGCCGAGGAAGCTAGGCAGCTCGCACGGCTCCACATCGGTCAGCAGCAGCAAGCAGACGCCCGGCGCTACAACATCGGTCGCCGAGCAGTATCCTACAACCCCGGACACCAAGTATGGGTGTGGACCCCCGTGCGTCGCCGCGGCCTTTGTGAGAAGCTACTAAGCCGGTACTTTGGTCCTTATACAGTCCTACGCCGCATCAGCGACGTGAACTACGAGGTGGTCCCGCATAGGACGCCGCAGACACAGACCAGGAACCAAAGCCCACCGAGTTCTGATGTTGTTCATGTTGTGCGCATGAAACCTTACGTTGCGCGTTTGTAGCTCTTGGTTCTTTAGTAGTTTCCGTTCGTGTGTTTCGGACTGTGTTGTGGCATCCAGGCAATACTGTTTCTTTTTTTTTCGCGAAGGGGGATAATGCCACCTGCGTGTAGTGGGTCGAAGACTGGAATGGCGCTAGCCGACGAGAACAAAGAAGACCGCGCGCTTCTTCCCCGCTTGAGAGCCAGCCCCGACGGACGTCTTTTGGCCGAAGCTAGCCCCCCAGTTACCAGCAACCCTACAACGCCCCTGAAGGCTCGTGACAATATATATAGGCATTTGATCTTGACTTGCAATGAAGTGCCGGTGGGAGATTTCACTTGTGCGTAGTTGAACCATGAGGATTCGTAGCGTGCGCGTTAACTAAATTAATCCGGAACTCGGCACGATCTACGACGTGGGAGCGCAGGAAACTCACAAAGACCAGGAGCATAAATGTCCTCGCGTGTGTGACATGCATGAGTGGGAAATGTGGGGCATGAGTGGGACCAACGAAGAAAGCACGACTCCAGTACGAAAACGGAAAATCACGGCTCACGAATAAAAAATTTCTTATATATATACACACAATGTTTGTCACGTCTTTGATGACGTACTGGGCAAGATTCATGGAAGATTCACGGTTTTTACCGATGAAGCTCCGGTGCTTCGCCCACTCATCATCATTCACTCCGTGGATATGCGTGGATTTTTTTCTTTCTCTCTTAACCTCCTCATCGCCTTAATTTTGCAGTGCGAATAAGCACTCTCATGCAGCAGTGTGGACAGTAAGTCAAGGGCAAGAGCTTTGCCTTTCGGTGTGACAGCTCCGGTGTTCTCTGTAGACAGTCCGTATAGAATTACTTCGATCTAAAAGCGTGCCGCTGTTCAATTTATTGCCGTGGAGCTCTCCTGATACGGCACTTAGTAACTTGTGGTGCATAGACAAAACTTGTCATCTGGTCCGGGGAGGGGCACAGAAGCCTCTGACAACTAGTGCCATAAAGTGTCTAACAGCCAATTGGACACTGAAGCAGCCACAAGGGTGGTCGGAGCTTCATTGTAAATACATATAGAAAGGAGCCGTTTAGGTTTCCATTAGAGCATGCGTTTAGAATCAGACTTCATAACCGGCTGTAAAATGTAGAGAGGGCCATTTTTTAGTGGCCATAGCTCCGCTGTGAAGGGTGAGACTAAGCTGCTGTTTTTTTAGCTTTTCAAGTATGTGCTCTGCACAAGTGTCTAATCACAAAACTGGTTTAACTATTTGTGAAGCTTATGGTGCACCTTATTTAACCTTAATATGCTGTACATTCTTCTTTATCTTTAGTTTTTTTATATGAATATGCCGTTGACAGAAATACTCTTAGAACTTATTTCCAGATAAACGTGCCGAAAAAAGCTAGATGGCCACTGTATATTTTCTTGCAATCCTGACATTCATGAGCTATGCGGGCTACGTCAAGGGCGGTAAGTTTTAAGTGTTTGAGCACCGTCCTTTTTCATCGCTTCATTCTCTTTCAAAGGAACCACCATTCTAGGCGTCGCTACATATTTAGATGTAACTGATATGTTTGAAACTGTGATTATGTGTCTACAATGGAGGTGCTTCTCTAAACATAACGCTATTTCAATCGCTAAATGAGCGCATTGCGGTGTTAAGCGCCCTAGAAGTGCCTTCGAACGGAGATCGAAGAGTCCCAGTTATTCTTCAAAAGCGGTAGACTACTGGCAACTCCAGAAAACCCTACTGATCTTGTAACACTGTTCACACAATCAAAGATGGTTACAATTTACAGGGTCAAAATGGGTCTTTCTTAAGGTTCCGTGCGGTTTCTTGCTTGCACAAGCGATAGCATTTGTGTTGTGTCCTCCCTATTCCTCCTGTGTGGCTTTGCGCTAAACATGGTTCACATCTTGCCAACGAGGCCAAATTTCGCCTTTTCTAAAGTTTCTGGAGTGCGAGAAAAAATGGCGGTGTTTTTATTGAAGGTGAACTATTGCGTGCTGCGGCCTCATGTTAGATAGGCCTGAAGGATTTCAATGAAGAAACGAAGCAAATGTATTTGAGCTTCACGTGTGAGCGTTCAGCCTGTTTGGCAAGTTGCTTCAGATATGTTTTGAACATCAGGAACCTTTCCAAAGGGCCGAGGGTTGAGGCAAGGCAGTGTTTGTAGGGTAGGAGGCCTTTTGAAAGGCGTTTCATGAAAGTGGACTTATTCTCACCCAATTCAGTTGCACACATAGAGTGGGAAAGTTTGTATCCGTACGGTACCTAGACCGAATGATAGAAAACCTAGAACAAGTGCGACTTCTACTTGCTCTTGTATTTCCTGTGAAGAGACGAATTGCCAACGTGCCATGTTTAGTGAGGAAAAGAGCAGTCGTAACATAGTACACATGCATTATAGCTTCATTATAATGCGCATCATAACTCCCGCTTTGCTGCACCATTCAATGCGTCAGAAAGTAAGTCAGCGAGAATATTTCTGCCACATCTTTTTATAGTATGAATAACGTCATGCCTGGCGCTGAAAGCAAGCGCCGAATTTCACGTATGTACGTCCGGTATATACAAAAATGTTGGCTGTAGAATAAAGTGCACATCAGTAATTTGAGACGACCATATGGTATACAGTAACAAAAACGTAAATAATGGTCTACTAAATGGGCAGACGTGATGACGACGACCCGGACCAGTCAAGCGCCCATCAACATTGCTACTTCGCGGCCTTGCGCCAGTAGTATAAAAGGCACTAAAATATTTTATGGTGTCTACATCAATCGATCGTGATCACCATAGGATGGCATCTTACCATTTCAGTGTCAATGTGTATCAAGTTAACAAGGCTACCGAGAGAGGGACTGGGAGAAAAACACAGAGAGAGAGAGAGAGAGAGAGACAGACAGACAGACAGACAGACAGACAGACAGACAGACAGACAGACAGATAGATAGATAGATAGATAGATAGATAGATAGATAGATAGATAGATAGATAGATAGATAGATAGATAGATAGATAGATAGATAGATAGATAGATACGCATGATTTTATTGTGATCATTTCTAGGTCAAACTTGTATACTAATGAACGTTCTCTGAAGTGCAAATTTCAGCAGGGTTCTTCAGGGGAATACTTGAACTTCATCTGCACTCAATCACAACAGTCGGGTCATCCACAAGAAAAGAGCAGTAAATAAAAAGGAGAATGTTCGTTCAGTTCCGGCGCCTGCCGAAAGAACGCGTAATGGCTTCAGTGGCCAAGTTTTCTGATTACAATTCCCGATTCAATAACCGCCTGTGAAGTACCTCCCAACTTTGCTAACGCAAGGGCAGCTGTTTACGGTTTCCTCGATCACGGCGCAAAAAAGTCAATATTACTGCTGAGGAAAGCACTATGCAGAAGAGAAGAACAAACACCATGACAGGGAGCACTTACACCTCGTTAGCAGTGCTGGATGTACCGCTGAGTTTGTGTTTCTCTTATCTAATCCACCTTTTGAATGGCAATGCCGCATTACAGCAAGTACCAGCAAGAGAAATAAGTTCTCAAATCATGGAGAACTCTATCATAGCACCAAGCCACAGTTTCTGTATTGTGGAGTTAAACCACATTGTTTTAACGAAGGCACTTTTTCTCAATCATTCGATAAGCAATTGGTGCTAAGGATTTGAGCGGCAAAACACCGAGTAGGCCACTCGCGCATATGTCCAGTCTGTTCGTAAGCAGCATCGTATCTATTTAATGGCAAACAGCCCTCGAAGCGAGCAGCTCGTTAAGGAAGGTAAACGTTTATGCGTTCGAAACCATTCATAAGACCCAGACACAAAGTGTGTTCCGTTTGTGGAATGTGAACTAATTCAGCGGGCCTATTCGCTTCTCTTTGGAGAGAGCGGAGGTGCGCAGTCTTCAAGTAACATTGCGGAACTTCTGTCTTAAAAATAAAAACATAGATTTTAAAAATTGCCGCTTCACTACAGCATCAGATGCTGATTTGGGAAGAAGATTTCTATGAGGCGAGAAACACCCTGAAGATAGGAATTTGCTACTCTATGAAACGCACTATCAGAACTTTGTACCATCTTGCCTGCCTTGCTGCATCAGTCGTAACACAGCACCCATTCTAGAGCCCTCTAGGTCGCTGTAGAAGTGACGCATATTAAAGTGTGCTTCATCGCTGAAGTAGAATGCCTCGCACCCTCCTTGAAGTTGCTGAGAAAACTGATTTATTGGAGCGGGGACAACACCCAGACTTGCGCAGAGGACAGCAGCAGCCCATCGGAGGCGTATGCTGCTCTTCGTTACGTGCTCTCTTATTCGTTCCTTTAGGTCTTGGTTCTTCTCCCTCTTCTTTTTGTCGCTCGTGGTCTTCTTGTCTGCTTCCTCAAGTTCTTCGGCGTAGTAGTGTGCTTCCTGTTGTTTTCGCAAAAATCGTATCTGTTGCCATCTTCTCTATCTCGTCCTCTTCCATTTCTACATTGTGTTCTTCTGAACTCAGCGTCTCTTTTTTTTCTTCACTTGCTCCTCATCCTCATAGTGTTTCTCTGCTCTCTGTCCTTGATCTCTTTCCTCTTCTGTCAGTGTATGCTGCAACGGGAGCATTTAGTTGGCTTCATGGTGTAAATATCTATGCAACCTTGAGCACGGTATTAGGTGTGGTTGATTAACTTGTAGTCGAACGTGAAAGAATGACGAATTATGCGCGTCAACCTTAATAGAATAGGGTATATCGGGAGCCAGTTTAATCGCCAGTTCGCCATGAAACTTGCGTGTGCGTCGGAACTTCCGGAGTCCGCTATGAAACAAAAAAAGCTGACGTCATATAGCGAATGACTGGAGCTCTCGAAAGATTACTAATTTATTTACTGCTGCATCCACAGGGTGGTCATTACTGGCTCACAGCATTGATGAAAAACAAAGTACAAAAATATGTCAGCGGTGTAGGCCGGTTACGGCGAGGTGTTTCAATCTATATGGAGCAGTACAGAAAAAAATTTATTAGTTTCGGATACCTGAATAAGTGCACAAAAGTATGGTGGTATACGAGAAAAAAGATAATGGAGCGCTTAGACGGTTAGAAAACAATTGATAAGAGTAACCTAGGAGTTAAAGAAAAGGAATGAATGTCGTAGCTATTGTTTTCTCATGGTGATTTTTATTGTTACGATTTAGTTATATCTGATATAACAGATACGGATAATCTTGTGCAAGTAGCATTGACGGAAAATAACCGAAGTAATGCCAAATTTCTTCTTTTGCAGTCGGTTTGCATAATACTGAAGAAGAAAGATTCTGCAAATACAAAGGCGAGCCTTATGAACGGATGTGCCCAGGGAAAACAGCAACATGTCAATATACAGGAGAGAAAATTCGCATTTGCAAAGAAGGGTTCTATCGATGGCGTCTCTGGCACCCCTGCGTTCCATACAAAGAGTGCGGTAAGAAGCTTTGTCGGAGAGGACATTTCACTAAAGGTTATAGGGGGGATCAACAAAGAATATACCATTTCACACATGTTGGTGGCATTAGAAACGCAAGCGTGTACGAGGTGCGCTGTTTCAAGGAAATTAACTGCAAATTTTACACCCATATAAGGATAGTCGAAGATTGCCGAATTGGTGATAATGAAGGGCTACATCTTATGACTGCAACAACCGTTATGAATTTCTGGTCACTCGCAATTGTGACTTCTTTACATTATATTTATGAAATTGTGCTCTAATCACAGAAAGAAATATTTTGATGTTACATCACATTTGGCATAAATTTTACAGAACCCCCGTCCACTTTATTGGGTACCTAATACCAATACCCAACCAAGCGGACGGGGGGATGACCGCCTTCGTAACTCAGCGGTAGAGCATCGGACGCGTCATCCGAAAGTCGTGGCTTCGGTTACCACCGAAGGCAGGTTTGTCTTTTCGTCTACTTTAATTCCTTTCTGCTTACTCCACAATTACAACACTACAGTTAACTTCCCCTATGCTGTCCTAGGCTTCATTGACTGTTTGCTCATTAAGTTGTTTCTAACAAATAAACAACGAGCCCTTGGTCCCTTCCCTTTCGTTATTTCATAGCTTGGGCCTCGTTGCGGCAGACTTGGTGCCTTCTGGTAGCATGCGAGAGCTTCTTGAGCAGCAGCCATCTCAGCGCAAGTTCACGTTCTACGTGACGCCTACTGGCAAGTGTGTTCCACGCGTGCTGTCTTGGCTGCGAGTGGCGCTGCCTAGCACTCCCAGGATAATATGTACATGAATAGCCACTAAAGTGGAAGGGGGGGGCCTGACTGCCTTCGTAGCTCAGCGGTAGAGCATCGGACACGTCATATGAAGGTCGTGGGTTTGGTTCCCACCGAAGGCAGGTTTCTCTTTTCATCCACTTTAATTCCTTTTTACTTATTCCACAATTACAACACTACAGTTAACTTCCCCTATGCTCTCCTAGGCTTCATTGACTGCTCATTAAGTTGTCCCTATGTTCCATGGTACGATATAGGGCCACAGACAGGCGTACTGCCTGAGTCAAAAAGAAAACGCAAGAGCGTTCACCCAGCTTATGCAACGCCAGCACAAATATTTTCAGGCGTTTTACTCCTATTAAATTCGAAGCATTTCTTGGCGAACTTCAGTCCCTTTGAACTTATCTATCTAGCTCGTTAGCTAGCTAGAGAGCCGCCTACGTCTCGGTCCTCTCCTGCTCGCCTCTTTCACGTGGTATATCGTAGTATTTGGCAAGTGAAGTGAAGTGAAGTGAAGTGTGACGAACATGAATGGCTCACCTATACATTACTGACACGCAAATTCCGCTGATCCCTCTCATTGCAGGAATCGAAGTCATGCGAAGCAATCAGGTATTTGGCCCTGCGGTGGCAGTGAGGCAAGTGTTCCGATCAGGTTAACGTGTGTCTCCTAACTGACCACAAACGACGTAACCACGGCCGCTGCTGCGATAGTTTATTATAAGTGAAGGCAACCGCGAAAAGAGGTAGCCTCCTTGCCTAGCGCCTGGGTCTTCGGAGTTCGAGTACTAACTCCTTAACGAGTGCTACTCCACACTTCTCTGCGTGTGCCCGCTTGTTATATCAGCACTTCAATGGCAAGCTACACCAATCTACACAAGACAGACATACAAGACACACAAAACAGACACACAGTCTGTTTCGCACTTTTGACGCGTGCCAAGTGTGTTATCCTGAAATTTTCATTTGGGTGGTCAATAATTAATATGAGCTGCAGTGTTATGATTCAGCCAGTCAAGGTGCATACCCGCGCAGTCGGGGCCGAGGACTACTTGTATAAGCCGCACGTAGGTGCATTGTGGTTAATCTTGACGTACGTGACGAGTATACCATTTTGGCAATGTCTAGATCACAGGTTCATGCTCGCTCTACATTGATACCCGAATATCCCAATATTGCCTCCACCGTGGTGATCTAGTGCCTAAGTACTCGGCTGCTGATCGGAGAGTCACGTTATCGAATCCCGGCTACGACAGCTGCATTACGATCGAGGCGAAATGTCGAGGCTCGTGTACTTAGCGATGTCAGTTCAGGTCAAGGAACCCCAGGTGGACAAAATTTCCAGAGACCTCCACTACGGCATTTGCCATATCGTGATTTTGGAACGTAAAACTCAGAATTCAGTCAATTAACCCAATTTTGATATCAACTATAACATGATGCACATTTTCTCGAATTAATGCAAAAATTGCATGAATCTTGGTACGGCCAGCGTGGAAAGAGAAAAAAACCGCATCTTCCCGAAGGGAACCCTGAGGTGATGCGAAGGAATGGGGGGGGGGGGGGGGGGGAGGGGGAGGGGGTTCCGTTGTTTTAATTGCGTAGACGAAGGTGAAACGGTTAACGAAGGTCTTTATTGAGCAGCGTCTGGTACTTGAGGTATGCACTTTGCTTTGATGAGGATGGCTTTGTGGTCGCTGAAGTAAACCGTGCGGGGATCTTGGTGCAGTGGGTGGATCTTGAAATTGGCGAAGACGTGATCAATGCATGTGACGTGAATGGTAGTTGGCTGTTGTTTTCCGTAGTCGTGTGATACGTGTTGCGGCGAGTGGTGTGATGACGTGTACTCAACTATCCAATCGCTCTTCATGACGTCGCCAATGATC
>JABSTT010002765.1:0-35530 GCA_013339685.2 Hyalomma asiaticum
AATGCGAATATAACGGGGTACTTACACGCTTATCTTTCGCGGAACGATTTATGGGGCCTCTATAATTTCACGCGTCAAATGACAGTGGCTCTTGCTAGAACACCACGTTTCATTTTTTTTAAATCCACGCATATCCGGAGTGTGATGATGAGTGGGTGAAGCTCCGGAGTTCATCGGTAAAAACCGTGAATCTTCCGTGAATCTTGCCCAGTACATCATCAAAGACGTGACAAACACTGTGTCGCCACCTAGCGCTATCCTATCACACTAGAGCACGCAGCGAGCGCCTCCGCGCCATCCATTGATCAATTCACGTACTAGCTAAGTAGCACCGCAGCGCTCGGACGGACAGACATACGCGTTCCCATACATCTGAATGAAGCGAGTACCGCAGCGCCATCACGCCATCTAGTGAGCACTTCACGACTAGAGGTGGCTACTACAAACGGAGGATGGACAGACCCACGGCATAAGGAGCTTAGCCCCTAAAATGGGACGACAACCACAAAGCTTACAATGAATGCCAAGATGGCCTTTAACAGTAGTGGTACGTTATTGTCATGTCTGCGAAGCCTGTCATTTAAACATCAGCCTGTCTGCCCTACGTACAATTGCCACAAGACAAGAGTGTACGATAAACCACACGTTCAACGCAAGGCAAAAAAAGCGGGCTGTGTTGCTTGTCACAAGAGAAGACGCGCTTGGGAAGTTTTTTCACGAGGTTGCAAAAAGTGGTGCGTGTTTCTTCATCGTCGTCCCTGTGTTCACGCTGTTTTCTCTCCAACGATGCTCGATCAACTAGCCCGCAAGTCCTCCACCTGCCTTTGGTGTTTCGCACTTGGAGGAAAATTTGACCGACATGGGCCAGCACTATACCTCTGGATATCCTCTTTTGCATTAACATCCCTTTCGCTTTATTGATTGCTTGTGTTGGCTTTCTTTTTTTTGCGTACATGTTTAAGTGTATGGAAGGGACGATTGCTAGAATGAGCTGATTAGAAAGACTTCGCTTTTTGGCAACGTTACATTGATGTAAGCGCGATTACTGCGCATCATATCCTTTGTCGCTATTGCGCCATAAAGCCCAACATAACAACTAGTTGTAAGAATACGACAGAGAAAAGACAATTTGGCCAGCACCAGCTGTCGACAAACCTTGGTGTACATAGGCTTCAAGACTGCATCAAGAATACCGAGATACCGACTGTAAAAAGTGATACTTGGGAGCCCAGATGTTATAAGAAATAGCGCATATCAGAGATGTTTCGTTTGTTCTTTTTACACTTGCATACTCTGTCAGAATAGAATCAGTATGAGGACATTAATAACGTCTCATTTTGGAGGCCACAAACAGAACTACAAATTCTGCGCAGCTGCCTGCCCATCTACATATCTTCTTTGCTTACTTCATTCTTTTTTGGGAGAAGGAAGACGAAGAAGTGTTTCGAAAGAACACTGGTGTTTCTGTCTCTGACTTTTATGATTTTCTTCCTTGCCTTTCTGGGAGCTGCTGCTCCCCCCTCGCGGCAACGGACTAAGAGCTGCCCGAGGTCCTTCGTGGAGCTCAACCGTCCAGCCGGATAACGTTCAGGAAGCGCGGAAGTACGCCAAGTGACACCGACAGCGATGCTACGGAGATGTGCTCCGAGAGCTATGACTCCTCGGGCGACGACTTCCAAGTCGTGCTGAGTAAAGCAGCGAAAAGAAGACTACTGCAGACATCTTCGCCGGCAAGTGCTTGTACCGTGAAGAGTGCTCCGCAACGCAGGCCGCACACAGCGCTCTTCAAACCTCTTGATCCGACGGCCAATCTGCGGCTCCTAAACAGGCAGGCCCTATCTCTGTTGCTTGAGAAAATCGCACCAGATGAGATTAAAGGTGCAAGAATAAATTCACAATTCACGGAAGAATGTCCTCGCAGTTGACGTGCTACACCGGAGCGCCGTAAAAAGCCTTCGAAATATAAGTGAGATCAACAATATAAAGGTGCAATCAATCATCCCTCTAGGCGGTGATAGTGCTGCTGGCATCATCTACGACGTCGACGTCGGCATCTCGAATGAAGACTTGCCAGTACTCATAAAACCAACTTCAGGAGGCACCTTCATTACGAAGGTCTCCATATTGGGAAGCTCACGCTGTGTGAAAGTTGTCTTTGAAGGAGACAGCCTGCCTTCCCACGTCAAAATAGGTCATGTTCGCCATCGAGTACGCGTGCCGAAGCTCCTCCAATGTTTCAATGTTGCAAGATTGGCCATGTAAAGCGTGTCTGTGTGAAGAACATCGTGTGCCGCGGTGTTCAGAGTCCCACTCAGAAGACTCCTGCAACGCTGATGTTTTCAAGTGCCCTAACTGCAGTGGTACTCACAAGGCCTCATCAAAGGATTGCCCGAAGATGCGCAAGAAAGCTGTCATTCTGAAACAAATGGTGCGAGAAAACTCAGCATATCGAGAGGCTGCTGCCACTCTTCAGCGACGTCGGTGTCGCCACCGAATACGCTCACAAAAAACCTCGGAAGTAAATAGTGACGCGACAACGTCTGTCAAAAAGGTTGCCACATCAACGCATAGCACCACCAAGACGGACACAGAGACAACGAACACAGTGGACCTAGTTGCCCGTGCGGAAGAGCGGCCTCAGACACCGAGGGTACAACGTGCTACTGAGGTACGTCAAAACGCACCAACCTCGACGACGTCGGCAACTATTGAAATGGCGTTGACTGATGATGTCCAGGTCATCAACATTTTACGATCTCTTATGAGTGTCATGCGCATTATTCTGAGCAACATGAAATCTTCGTCTGCGCAAAGCGCGCTACAGGTACTGGACATTCTGAGTCCAGTACTTGCAGCTCTTCGTTGAAATCATGGCTCGCCAGAAGCGGTCGTCCTGTGACGATGTCCGGAACGCGTCGATATTTCAGTGGAACACCAGAGGTCTAAAATCGCGTATGTCAGACTTTCGACAATTTGTTTTCATGAATCAGTTCCCCATTATCGTCATCTGCGAGCCCATACCAACTCATATCAGGCTGTCTGGGTATGAGTGTTTCGTGTCCGCCGCACATGGAGACTGCAGCAAGGTCATCGTTTTCATGTGTCATGACCTTACGTATTTTCATCGTCCGGTGCCACACTACTATGGAAACCAATACGTGCGTGTAACAGTGAAGAGAAGCAAGCTCACTTTCACAGTTGTTCAAGCCTACATATCGCCCTACAGCCGGCTAGACTGCGAGCGGTTACGCCGAATCCTAACAGCGACTACTCAGCCTTCAGTGATGACCGGAGATTTTAATGCTCACCACTATCTCTGGGGAAGCTCTAACACAAATTCGTGGGGCCGAAGATTAGTGACATTTGCTTACGAACAAGAACTATGATTGTTGAATGATGGCAGCCCTACGTTTCTGCGTGGAACCTCCTATAGTAGCTGCCTAGATCTTCCCTTTGTTTCACGCTCCTTCATGGGAAAAGTTAGGTGCTTTTCAGATATTGAAACGCGAGGAAGTGACCACATCCCCACTTAGGATTGAAGGGCTTATAGGCTTCAAGCCTGCTGGCAGCTATCACTATATCGACTGGCCGATCTTTAAATCAATTACGGAAGACAACTGCCGTGACGGCTTGACCTCTAGTATTGAGGACACTATAAAAGGATCCTTGCAGACTGTTACACACACCTCTTTGTAAATTCCGACACGTGCTCAATACGACATCGAGCTGGAAAAGCTCCGTGCAATTCGTCGCCGCGCAGAGCGTAGGTACAGGCGTACAAAGTCTGTACGTGACTTGAGGTTACCCAGAAGGTCTCAAAGAAAATTCAGCGTCGTTTAGACAAACTCGCATCGCAAAGATGGACATCTTTTTGCGAATATTTGGACCCAAGAAAACCTCTTGTCTCTGATATGGAGAACTGTTCGTGGTCTCCATGGAACCCCTCCATGGAGCCCTTTCAAGTCTTTGTCCCTCCAGCAACAGTGCAGCGAGATCGACATCGCAGACAATTTCTGCAGGGGTGTCGCTGGAACAAGCTCCGCTGGGACATTGATGCCCGATCACTCACCTACATCCCGCGATCCCCGCATGGACTGCCCTGCTACTATGGACGAACTGGAAGCTGCACTTGCTTTGTGCAAGAGTTCGTAATCGCCAGGACTCGACGATATAACCTACCGTGCCTTACGTAACCTTGGTGAAGAGGCTCGGAAGGTTTTCCTCCTCTTGTATAACAGCTCGTGGGAGACGGGAATGGTTCCCAAGGAATGGAAGATGAGTCGCATAATTCAACTGTTTGAGCCTGGCAAGTCGCCTTTAGACATTGCGTCATATCGACCACTTGGACTTGCAGCTGCGTTGGAAACCTAATGGAGAGAATGATTTTAGCACAGCTAGAATGGTACCTTAAACACTACCAGGTATACCCAGACGCGATGGCCGGATTCAGGCGTGGTCGTTCCTCCATAGACAACGTGATTGACCTGGTGACGTATGTCGAGCACCAGAAGCCCCGCAAACGACTATCTGCTTGCCATGTTTCTAGATGTTAAAGGAGGATACGACAACGTGACACACGAAGCGAGTTTGAGCACGTTAGAAGCAGCGGTATTTGGCGGCAAGACCTATTTATGGAATCAGTATATAGCTACCTGGAGCAGCGATCATTTTTCATACTTACAGAGGATGGCCCACCTCCCATTACAGTAGCCTATGGAGTTTCTCAGGGCGGAGTACTGAGGCCCACGCTCTTCAATCTAATGCTCATTGGACTCGCCGGAATCCTTCCTGGCACCGTTCGGCTCTCAATCGATGCTGATGACATTTGCACATGGGCATCGGGTGTGACAGGACTTCAGCTTCGTGCGCGGCTTCAGGAGGCAGGTTCCATAACGTCATCCTAACTGAGCGAACCAGGACTGCAGCTATCCTGTGAAAAGTGTGCAGTGGTGGCATTACCAGGAAACTAATGTCGCCATACGTCATAACCCTCGACGGTCAGGTGATCTCCTACAGAAAAAATCACCGATTTTTCGGAGTGGGTGTTGAGAGGAATCTGTCCTGGACGCCTCATGTGAACTATACGAGGAAACGGTTGACAGGAATCTGTCACACGTTTAGTTCCTAGCAGGAACGACCTGGGAAGTGTTAATTCAATCTATGCTGCAACTGTACCGGGTCCTTTTTATTGGATTCCTGCGGTACAGCCTACCAGTCATCGCGAACACCTGCAAAAACTAACTTGAATACACTCCAGGGCATCCAGCCCCCAGCCCTAAAAATATGCCTTGGTCTACCACAGAGCGCTTCGTCGACAGAAGTTATAGCACTCGCTCGCGATCACAATGTCAGAACGCGTGTAACCACTGAAACAATGCGTGTGCACATAAAGACACTTTGCCCGGACCCCTAAGCACCACTTCGCAGGTCTTCTAGTGGACGACCCCACACAACATTCAGTACCAAGGTCCTCGCCCACCGTGCCTCTCTTTCGTCAGGGTATGCACCTGCAACAAGGGCTTCAATTCCTCCATGGTGTGCGAACCATGCTCAAGTTTACGTCAACATCGCTGGTCTTGAGAAAGTCGGACTTGCCACCATTGTGCACTCAAGCAACTAAGTCTACTACACATGTAAGCGAAATACAGGGACTACACAGAAGTTTATACCGATGGCTCAACCACATCAACCAGTTCCGGTGGTGCTATAGATTTCCCAAGAATGGGAGTCACTCAGCGCTTTAAACCTTCCCATGTCACCACATCTACTAGCTGCAGAGCTCGCGGCTCACCGTGGTGCTCTTCATATTGTACATGCTGGGAGTCCTAGAAAGTGGGCAATCTTTTGCGATTCAAGATCAGCCTTACAATCTATACAATCGTTTCTTCGACACGAGGAGCACGACCGCCTTACATACGAAACCACGGCGCTTGTCCACAACTTACAAGAAAAAGGACTGAGACACCAGGCCATCGCGGTATCACTGAGAATGACTCTGCGGATAAGGCATCTCGGACGTCAGGCGAAGAAGACCGCCTGTGTTCCCCTTCCACTCTCAAGGACCGATGCGGCGAGACAACTTCGCACTCTTGCGCGAACGATATCCTTAACTGAGTGGAATACCCCATACACAAGGTGCACCAGACTGCACCGGCTAAACCCATCGCTGCAAGTCGACCTCCGGCTTGTTTACACCCGACGTGAGGCCTCGCTTTTGTGTCGGTTGTGGTTTTGAGTGGCCTTCACGAACGTTCCTGTGCGCTGACTGGAATGGCTGACAGTCCTGTGTGTGCTGTCTGCCGATGCGAGGAGACTACAGACCACTTGTGCCGCTGCCTACAATTTGAGGAACATAGACTGCCTCTGACCGAGCCCTTCAAAAAAGCTCGGCGATCGTCCTCTAAGTGAACAGACAATTTTGGAATACCGTCCTCACCGACCAACGGTTCAGAAGGCAATGAAAGCGCTTTTGGGCTTTCTGAAAACATCTGGCCTTACCGAGCGCCTGTGACATTATATTGGACTGTCCTGTAGTTACTCCCCTTCTTTCCTTCTCGTTTACTTTCTTCCCCTTCTCCCATCCCCCAGTGTAGGGTAGCCAACCGGACTCCTGACCTGCCTTCCTTCCTTATTTCTCTCTCTCTCATTCTTTTTTTACGTCACTTGTATTACTGCATTGTTAGACTTAGTATCCCTCGCAAAACAAGTATCTTTCACTATGAGTAAAGTTTTTAAAACGATTCATTTTGCTGTTCGTTCCTGCTTTTTATCATTTTTCGACATTTTAACGCCATTTTAACGCACATCTACTTAATTTCTGTTACATTAAAATTTGTTCCCACTGCTTGCAATTTCTTACTTTACATTTTCCTTTTCTTCGCATTGTTCGTTCGTGCTAATAGTCTCATGTACTCGCCAATTATGGGTGGTCCCCATGACAGTTTCTACGACCTCCTGATGCAGTAAACAACATAGAAGCTCGTTTTTTGCACATGAAATGAGAACGAATAAACGTGATAACTTGCTATAGTGCATGTAGTTCTCCAGAAACATTTCCATGCTTTATTGTAGACACTATGACACCCCACTATCATGGACTGAACTGCATGAAGTCAGCTGTAGCACAATCGTTCTGGCGTCAATGATACGTTATCCTGATGACGTACCTACCTTATGATACTTTGCAGAAACAAAAAAGTAGCAAAAAGCGCCTATGTTTGTGAAACCAAGGTGAAAAAATTGTTACTGGTTTCTACTGGTCCCAGTTCAAGTGGTTATAGGCCAATTCCCAGTTGGTATCGGGACCAACTGGGACCAGTAGCTGCTGGACCAGCAGCTACTGGCCCCATTTGGTCCCAGTAGGTGCTGGGACCAGCAGCTACTGGTGCCAGTTGGTGCTGGGAGCAACTGGCACTGAGGAAGGCCGCAGCAGCAGCCAACCTCAGTGCCAACAGGTCGCAGCACCAACTGGCATTTGACTGGTTGTCGCAGCAGCAGACTGTACCCACCCTAGCAAAAGTTCCCAATAGACAAACCATAGCTTATCACATTATTGACACCTATTGGCCTATTATTCATTGGTTTGTATTTGCCTATTAGAGCTACTATATTGTTGTATTGGCTCTGTATTTGCCTAGTGGAGCTATATGGTGTATTGGTTCTCTATTTCCCTATTAGAGCTGTATGTGTATTGGTTCTGTATTTGCCCAATGGAGCAATACACGTGTATTGGTTCTGTATTGGCCTGCAGGTGCTTTAATCTGTGCCCACAGTCACACAGAGGGGCCACAGTGTGTCAACACCCCTGGAACGATAAAGAGCACAGGATTGAGCGATGCACACATGTATATTTTCGATATCACTGTTACAGGAATACTACCACTTTTGTACTCAATTTTGTCTTCAATTTTGCAGGCGACTTTTTTTCTGGGTAAGGTATGTCTCTGCGGGACCACTTCAGTGTTGTTACAGTTGTGCTCCAGGTAGTGCCTGAAAAATGTCTTTAAAAACACAGACATAAAGGTCACAAAAGTGAAGAATCTCTTTTTATCTAAGAAAAATTGCGTAGAAACTTGCATTGCTAAATTTTAAAAAATCTACACTTTTTGGAAACTGCGAGAGCTGTGACCTATGGCAGAACATTGCATGCAATAATATGCTTGTGGCCTGGAGCATACCTTTCAGAGCGTCATATATGGCAGGATCCACAAGTGGTTCGTCCTTCTTGTCCTATTCAATATTGTGTCCGTGATGGTTTTGTCGATGAAGCTTGCAGTTGAAAATATTGCCCGGTGTGCTCATGAACAAAAGTTCGACATTTGCGGTGCTGCATAAAATGTTCACGTGAAGATTTCTGTAGCCACATGCCATCACTTGAGAAAACCTGAGGCAAGATAACCATAGGAATGATGTCAAAAATTCTGTTAAATTTTACTATCACAACAGGTGGTTAAGCTAAGGAACGCTATTTACCTTTGGTGAATAGGTTACCTAACAGCAACCACTAAACTGCACCCTAGTTCAATTAGCCAGTGAAACAGGAATCTGCTTGTTTTCATTGGCCTGCAGTATTCACCTAGTTACGAAAAAAAGAGCATTGGATGTGCGCAGGTATATAAAACAGCAGTTGTAAATAGCTTGAGGTTACTGCCGATAATAATGCTTTGAGCCACTTAACTGAATACTGTAAAGGATGTCACGTAAGGAAGCTGCAAAATGAAAAAAAAAGCAGTCCAAGCTGTGCAGATGCATATAGTCAGATCGTTCATGTCAAATTGCCGACAAATAAGAGTTATATAGCAGGGCAACTTATTTGTCACCACTATTCTAACGTGAAATTCAAATGGAGCGCACCTTCGAAGGAAGACGCATTTAATGCACATGAAAACACTGGGCATAATAGTATTATTGTACAGTCACGCGGCGCCAATTGTGGGTGGTGGCACGATCCTGCATTTTGGACCAGAAGCCCGCGGTTCTAAATTTCGATAATTTATTTCGAGGTCGTTCCTGACCTATTTAAGGCTTAAGAAAAAGAAAAGAAATAGTCTAAAGATCCAAATAGAAAAAGGATATCATGGCTATACTAAAAATTGCTCCATCGTTACTTTTACTCACTCTTTTACGTTCTTATCGCTTACTCAACAGCATTTGCTTCATTTTATATATGGTGTTCAAGACACAAGTTTTACATACCATGCAGTGGCTTTTTTGAGGCTCCAAAAAGACATGGTAGCCGAGATGCAAGCATTTTAGCACACACACATGCTCTTGTTACATCGCCCTGTAGAAAGCGTTTTTGTCAGTGCAACGATTCGTAGTATCAACATTCAAGCCACTGGCACCGTGTTGCAGCATTTCTACGTACGGAATACAGAACAGCTTGCACGCAGAACATAAGCGGAATAATTACCTTCAAATGGCCGCATCGTCGCAGAGGAAAGCCGTGAAGATCACACAATGGATCCAAAAATCCGTGTTGTCATGGGCGAAAACAGTTGTCGTGCAATGACTTGAAGTCATAAATTCTTCCGGGGGTGAGAATGCTGAATACTCAGCATAAATTAAGTTGCGAAGACGATTTTCTCTCGATTCTACACTAAAAAAACCACAACTGCGTAGCACACGGTGCACGCGTGCAGCTCGTGCAAACGGCAGCCATGGCGGCTATGGCTTGACTTTCTTTGGCTTGCCTACCACGTGCGCCTGGAAAAACTACTGCGTCGTTTTCGACGCTTCTGCCTGTGTCACTCAGCTTTCAAATGCTCTTTTACGCGAGATATGCACTTCTATTTTATTTTATTTTTGTATATACGTTTATTAGTTTATTGCTTTAATATATCTGTTTTGAGCGTATCGAGATTGAATACGCAACTAATGATGGCCCTCGAGGAGCGGTCGGGCTGCGGTCAGAATGCTCTGGGCAATGCTCTGGGTGCCATCGTGCAATTTTGTCTCCGCCGCGGTGGTGTAGTGGTTACGGTGCTTTGGCTGACACCCAAAATACGCGGGATCGATCCCGGCCGCGGCGGTAACGATTTCGATGGAGGCGAAAATTCCAGAGGCGTACGTGTGTATTGTGCGTTGTCAGTGCACGTCAAAGAACCCCAGGTGGTCAAAATTTCCGGAGCCCTCCACTACGGGTTTTGTCTCCTTCCTATCTCTTTCAGTCCCTTTCCCCACGTACGCTTAGCCGTGCTCCCTACATGGGTTGCAGAAATTAGCGTCCTTTCCTAATCTTCCCTAGTAGTTGATGTGTCAGTCTCCCCCGCCCTATTGTAGTGCGAAAGTTTTGGAACGCCACTGAATGGCAGCAGTGGTTGTTGTACTACTCATTTCCATGCCTTGAGGGGGCTTTTGCTGTCACGATTTCTTTAAAAAATTTTCCCTTCTTGTAGAAGGCATTACGCTGTTACTGCAAAGCACAGTAAGCACACATTTGCCGTGACTTTTGAATTGGTGCAATCCCCATCAGCTGAAGTATTGTTGAAACTATATAAAAATTGTGCAGGTGGGGTTACCATTCAAAGGCCAGTGTGGCTTTATTTTGGGTCAGCTACTGGACTGGCCTTCACAGAAGCACATTGAGGTCACTCCTAACATATGTGTCTCGCTATTATCAACTTCATTAGTGTAAGTGGCAATGTCGCGGGCATGCATCAACTTGTTCGTCACTCATCGAGATAGGTGCAAAATTTCACTGGTTTAACATGCTGAAGTTCAAAGCAACCCTGTATGGTGACTGCATATTGTGCTGTATATTTCCAAATAAACACCCTTAACTAGGACCAGCGCAAGCCCAGTTAGAAGCATTAGCCTTCTACTGAAAACAGTTCAATATGACTTCTAAAGGAATAGTCCCAACCAGAACCATTTGAAGACCAGTGACCTCGTACTGTAACCAGCGCACTCGCAGTCATGGCCTCCTCCATTTTTCAGTGTCTGGTAGGTTGCGAAGAGAACAATGGGGGCGCGCCGTCGGTCGAGTTGCGCGCCGCCGCCGCTTACGTTTGTGGGGCGCCACTCACGTAGAGTATGGGTTAACGGCGGATGAACGCACGCTGGCTCGCGCGCGGCTAGGGTCCGAATATTTGCTGTTCAGCTTGGCTCGATGGAGCAGCGCTAAAACGTACACGGCCGCAGAGTGTTGGGAACGCATGTTTAAAGGATGACGTTTTATCTGAAAGCTAGCGATGGACGGAACTTATGTGATCCTCGAGAACTGAAAGCACATGCATAGTTGGATTTTTGCTGTCTGCTTACCGCGCTCATTACGTTCTTTGATATGAAAGGGCTTCAAACCTCGGTGCGACGCACTCGTGGCGTGTAAATTTGCAATGCGCGAGCACCAACCACGACACCAGGAATTAAAGAAAAAGATAATGTGCGCAATAAACGGGAGCGCAGAATGCAATATCTCCGTGAACTCACGGCAGGGGCGTAGCCAGAAATTTTATTCAGGGAAGGTTTAACCACCCTTTCTACATGTTCGTGCATGCTGTGTATGCGTCCATGTAAATATACGCATGCAAAATTGATAATTTTCGAGGGGGGTTGATCCCCCCCCCCCTTTTTGGCGACGCCAATGACTCGCAGGGTCTTGGCATCATCAGAAAAAAATGAAGGCTTCTTTCACTCGAAAAAACACGAAGAGTTTATTCACAGTGTTGCTTAAAAGAAAAAATCACAAGTGACGCCACTTCTTGTAGATTAACATATTTTCTTGAAAGGGGCTTTTGAGAAAATGTTTTAAACACATCACTCTTGTCGGTGGCTGTAGAGGCGTAGTTCACAAGGAGAGGCTTTATGAACTTTGTGCACACCAATTCAGCGAGATCCTGGCGGTGCTGAACATTGCAGCAGTGGAGGAGGCCCGATCTGAAACAGCTGGAACAGCTGACTCTAGAAGAGTCTTCAGGGGCTTCTGAAGCAGTGGTTTCTCTTCAAGAGCCGTTTGGACAAAGCACCGCAGGGTCTCCAAAACATGAAGCAGTTTATCGGATGGGTACAGCACCCACCTCGGTCCTGGTGTGAAGTCAGCTGCTGCAGTGGTTGCTTGGTCAATGGATTCGACGTCACTGCACAGCAGCTTTGACATTCCATATGCTCCCTAACAACACGGGCAACATAGCCACCTACATAGACAACTGCACACAGCTGCAGCGTCGGAAAACTTGGTATACTCGGCAGCTTTAAGCACTTCAGCACATTGGCAGCTGCCACAGGAAGCTCAGCTGAGCCCTCACACGCTTGTGTGCCTGCAGGCAAAACTCCTTTGCTCGGTCCAGTTTCTTCAGTGCGGACTACATTGCTGTCTTGAGACTTGTGGGGCCGCGTCCCGCTCGACGCCATGTTTTTGCACGAAATGCTCCGCATCCCCTTTCCCTGCTGGACGGGGCGGCGGCCCGCCCGCTTCGCCATGTGGTTTTAACATAGGCTGCCATTGGGCAGCGAGAAATTCCCAGAATGTTTGCGCGCTCTGGCGTTTCTGGTTTTGGAGATGCCTCGGGAGAACACGCTGGGACTTGGAGAAGTGCGCACGTACTTTTGGGACCCTCCGGCCGACCAGGCCATCGGTCGGATGGCGTGCTTCTGCGAGCCCCAGCGACCACGGCGGCGACCTGCGACCGACGCTCCTGTCTGTATGTTCTTCTTCTATTTTCCTTTTCCGAGGGCTCGCGGTCGCGGGTGCGCTAGCCGGGGTTAGGCTCTCCTTCCTTGCATGGTTATCTTTGTGTGTTATTCTGTGTTCGCGTGTTGTTAATCGTTACTGTCCTTTGTTTGTGTTCGTGTGTGTTCGCGTGTTGTTTATCGTTATTCTTTATATGTAATTCGATCTTTAGATTCGGCCCTGTATTATTTGTTATTATTTTAATGTTTATTAAATTACCATGCACGGAGAGTGACGCCTAATGTTCTCCTCCTTCGTCGCGTGCGACGGTTCGCGCTGCCCTGCCTAGAGTCGGGCCGCGGGCCGAAGCGCGCGGCAGCGCGGCGATGGCATGGCTGAGATGGCGAGCGCGGACGCGACGACCTCATTCTCTGCTCGTTGAGTGCTCGAACCCACTGCAGGGGGTTGCTAGCGGCGATGCCGCTGCTAGCAGTAGTTAATTAGTAGAAGTAACCCCTACATTTTGGCGCCCAACGTGGGGCCAGGGGCATTGCCCTTGGTCGCTCAAACGACGAGCAGGTGTCGGCAGAGTGGGGAAGTTGCGTTCGGTTCCCAGCGTCAAATGCGCTTTTGGTTGAGCGCGGCCGTCTCTGCCGTGTATCGCGCGTATCTCTTCCTTTGTCTGTTCATCCTTTTCTCTGTCGATGTATCGTGGTGTGAGGAGAGGCAAATGTCACTTCTCAAACGGATTGGTAACCCGCTTCGAAGTTGTGTGAGGCGAAGCGTGGACGAGGAAAGGCGTGATGCAAGTTGCCACCGAGATTCAGCAGTTCGTTCTTGGTGGCGGAAACTCGTTGGATTTACCAAGGCTTCCATCATGGCATGGCCGGGAGATTGACCATCGTGTCTCCCGTGCGACGATCAAGTCGGTGAGTCCAGCGGTTTTCTTTAGACTTCGCGTCGTGCGCGTCTTTCCTCACTAAATTCAGAACCAGTGAAAGAATAGTTGACGCGCTATTTCTTGCCCGGGTCGCCGAAAGTCTCTTTTCTTTAAAAGTTGACAGCGCTGTTCGGTTGCACATGGCCGACTTGCACCGAGGGAGGCAAAGATGGCGGAAAGGCCGCTGAGGCGAACAAAGAAGTAGAAGCAGAGTCTTTTCCGTGAACGGCCCTTTGGGCACCTGTCTATCTTTGCGCACGCAGAAGGGGAGAGCGTTCCTGCGTCCCCGCGGCGGGAGAGAAGGAGGCCATTGTGGCGTTAAAGGGTCCCTGAAACGTTTTTTTGACATTGCGTCACTGATTAGGCAACACAATTGCGAAATCATTCACACCATAAATAAAGCGAAGCACGAAGGAAGGAAAAAATAGAGAGGGAAAGGCAGGGAGGTTAACCAGTGTAGGACAACCGGTATGCTACCCTGCACGAGGGGAAGGGACAGGGGAGATTGAAAGGTGAAAGGAAAGAGGAAGAGAGAGAGAAAGTGGGCGAACATATAGCACATTCTCACAGTCAGTGGCAGCTGCATGGCACACGACATCACACATCGCTGTTAAAGTCGTTTGTGCAAGTCCGTCGTCTTTAAAAAGTGCAGCAGCGCCTTTGTCAACTTCAGTTGCAATGTCTTGTGTGGCCGACACTGCAGAATGGCATCAACCGACATCCGTCGCAGGCGAAGGGGAGCAAGAGTGGACGCCAATGTTTGCCTCTGTATGTCATAGCGAGGACAGTCGCATATGATGTGTTGAAGCGTCTCTTCACGTCGACAGGTGTCCAAAGAGGGCTGTCGGCCATTCCGATCATAAAAGAATAAGAGTTCGTAAAAGCCACTCTTACCACAAACGATAAAGCAGGGTGGCCTCTGCTCGGCGAGAGTTTTGGTGGCAATCGAAAATGTCGCAAAGACGGAAGGTGGTGTTGTCGACTGTTATGAGTTGTTTGGCTGCTTGAGGCACTCCACACCGAGAGCGTAATCTCCTGTGCAATCGCTTGAAGTTGCCTGGCAGCGTCGGACCTTGAGAGAGGTATGGGCTCAACTTTTGTGCCTTCAAGGCGGACTTGGCGGCCTTGTCAGCATATTCATTTCCAATGACGCCGCAGTGACTGGGGAGCCACTGAAACGTCACGGTGTGTCCCTTCTCATGTGATGCAGAGAAGAGATCTGATCTCCAACACCAGTTGCTCGTATGGTCCGCGCCGCAGGGCTGCCAGCAAGGACTGTAAGGCCGCCTTTGAGTCGCTAAAGATTGACCATTGTCGGGGTGGTTCCTCATTTACTACACAAAGGGCAGCACGCAGAGCAGCAAGTTCCGCAGCTGTCGATGTCGTCGGGTGGTCGGTCTTAAAACTGATGGTGGAAGCTTTCGCTGGTACAACCACCGCTCCGGACGAACACTGGAGGTTCGAAGACCCATCCGTATAAATATGCACTTTGTCGGCATACCTCTCGTGTAGAGAAGTAGGGATAATTGTTGCAGAGCAACTGATGACAGCTCAGCTTTTTTCTGATTCCTGGCACACCAAGGTGTACTGTAGGTTGAATGAGACACCAAGGGGGAATCAATGGTTTGGCGGCGGCGGTGAAGCCTACCGAAGTTTGGCAGAGTACCTGGAGACCATTTTGCGAATGACGCGTTCCGCTTGTCTGACGGTAATGTTGCGAGGTGGTGACAGCAGGCACGGGCGAAATGCCTGATGTGGGTTCTCAATACTTCCACCGCAACGTGCGTTTGTATTGGTTGGTCCCGAGCAATCGCTATAGTTGCCTCTGATAATGTACTCCTCGGCAAACCAAGGCAAGTTCTCAGTGCCTGAGCTTGTGTGGCCTGAAGAGTGCGAAGATTTGTCTTACAAGTGTTGGAAAGTACGGGCAGGCTATATCTCAAGAAACCGAGGAAAAGTGCTCTGTATAGTTCCACCATGGCTCCTGTCGACATGCCCCAAGTTTTTCCAGCCAAGAATTTGAAGATTTGGGAAATTGCGGTGAGGCGTTTTTTCATGTGCGACACATGGGGGCTCCAGCAGAGATCTCTGTCAATGATGATCCCCAGAAACGGTGGGTTCTGAGATAGGGAATAGTCCGCCCATTGATTGATATGACGTAAGGCGTCATTAGTTTGCGAGTGAATGCCACAAGTGCGCATTTTTCTGGTGATATGTTCAGACCTTGTTTGCACAAGTAGCTCGATGTTAACGTTGCTGCTCTTTGAAGCCGCGCACGTATTTGAGGACGTGTGACTGCCGAAGTCCAGACACAGATGTCGTCTGCGTATATCGATTTTGATAGTAGTTGGCAGGTATCAGCGAGCCCAATAAGCGCGAGGTTGAATAGCGTCGGACTGAGAACTCCGCCTTGAGGAACGCCCCTGCTAGTAAAGCGTCGCAGTCGGGCCATCGTCGGTCAACACAAAGAATGACCTTGCAGCCAGGTAACTTTCAACCCACAGAAATAATCGACCACCAAGGCCAACTGTCTCAAGAGCATCGAGTATGGCCTCATGTAATACGTTGTCGTATGCGCCTTTCACATCCAAAAACAATGCAGCGGACAATCGCTTACGGGACTTTTCGTGCTGAACGTACGAAACGAGGTCCACTACATTATCGATGGAAGAGCGGTCACGTCGGAAACCAGCCATGGAGCTCGGATAAATCTTGTAGTGTTCAAGGTACCACTCCAGGCGGCCAAGGATCATTCGTTCCATTAGCTTTCCTACACAGCTAGCCAGCGCTATTGGGCGGTACGAGGCAAGATCAAGTGGAGATTTGCCATGCTTCAGTAGGGGAACCAAACGGCTTGTCTTCCATTCATCAGGAACATTGCCCTTTTGCCAAGACGTGTTGTAGAGGCTCAACAATTCTCCCCTTGCGGCTTCTCCGAGATTGCATAAGGCTCGGTAGGATATACCATCTGGCCCGGAGAAGAAGACCGCTGCAGAGAGAGCGAGAGCCGCTTCGAGCTCCTCCATTGTGAAAGGCAGGTCCATGCGACTGTCACGAGGGTGGGGGACGTAAGTTCGTTTTGGGTAGCCTGGACAGACCACTTGGTCTGCGATCCTCGCACAGAAGTCCTCTCCGACTGCGATGTCCTGCCGTCCTTGAAGAGCGCCAGCGCCTTGAAAGGAAAACGCTGTTCAGGAAGGAACGAAGACCTTGCACCGTTTTCCAGATGTGAGAAAGTGGCTTGCGGGGGTCTAAAGTCTGGCAAAACGTCGTCCAACGTTCAGACGCTAATCTATCCATGCGACGCTGGATCTTCTTTTGCAATCGTCTGGCTGTTCTGAGGTCGTGAATGGACTTTGTACGCCGATATCGACGTTCTGCACGCCGGCGAAGTGCTCTAAGTCTTTCCAATTCTATGTCAAAATCGTTTCGCCTGGACGAAACCGTGATCGTGCGCTTGGCGTTTCCATTGTGGTCTGCATTGTTTTTTCTAGCCCGAAGCGTAAGCCCTCAGTACAAGCATCTTCCATAGTAGATTTGAAGGTGGTCCAGTCAATCGTTCGAATGGTCTTTTGTGGATATGCTCCAGAGAACCCTTGATGTTGATGTAGGTTGGAATGTGATCGCTTCCACGTGTCTCGACATCCGGATACCACTTAACGCGTCTGGCGAAAGAGCTCGAGACGAAAGCAAGGTCAAGGCAGCTTCCGTATGTCACGCCTCGAAAAAAGGGGGCTGCCGTCGTTCAAGAGGGTAAGACCATGGTGGTAGGCGAAGCTCGCCAACTGTCGTCCTCTTGCGTTTGTCTTTGTACTTCCCCATGCTGGATGATGTGCATTGAAATCTCCTATGATTACCCATGGAGCAGCGCACAAGTTCAAGATATCCGCCAATCTTTTCGAATCAAAATTACTCGAAGGCGAAACATATACGCCTATAAGAGTAAACATGAGCTTTTTCTTTTTGACCGTTAGGCACACATATTGATTGTCATCATGAGGCGCAACTGGATGCAGAAAGTAGGTGAGTTCACGACGAATAAAAACGATGACTTTGCTGCTAGCACCATTGGTTGCGGACATGACCGATTCATACCCCGAAAGTCTGGCTGGTTTCGTTAAGTTAGGCACAAATGACGATGAGTGGAAACATATGAGTGTATACAAACTGACGAAAGTCCGAAAGGCGTGGGTTAGACTTCTGGCGTTCCATTGGATGATGGACGCTGCCTTGACTTCTTTTCGGAAGGATGGAGTAACCGTAGCCATGTGTCTACTGAGGGATTCAAGCACAGGGGTCAAGGCTTCCCGCACCTGAAGAGCGCTACGAGCAGGCGATGTCCCCATGTCCACCAAGATAACTCGAATGGCGTCCATAAGAGAACGCAGCATCGAAATATCTGGCGATCCGCTCTAGTCATGTCATCCACGGCGGCTGAACGCTCCTGAGGGGCCGTGATCTTCTGAGGTTCCTTGGAAAGGGAACGGCTAGGAAGCTCAGGCCATTCCTCCGGAGAAGCCGTTGGTTTCTTTGAAGGGATGTTTCCTTGAAGCGCTTTTGCGTGTTGGCTGAGTGGTGCCGTAGTAGAGTGGGCGCCCTCACTTCGATCACGCTCCTCGTGTGAGGACGTACGACGGCGCCGACGGCGACGGCGGCGCCTTACTGTTTCGGCGGCCTCCCTGTGGGTTGAGTTGTCCCTGGCCATCTGCTTGAGAACCGCGTGCTCTTCTTGCTGCGGGGACAGTCTTTTGACGAAGCGGCGTGAGGGCCACTGCAGTTGGCGCACTTCAGAGCGGTGGCGCGGCAATTCTCTTCGGCATGAGGTTCAGCGCAACGCGGACACAGTAATGAGTTTGGGCACACGCCCTTGACGTGACCTAGCCTGAAGCATTGATGACATTGAAGCGGCTTCTGGATGAAAGGTCGAACTGGATGTCTGAAATGTCCGACTTTAACGTGGGATGGTAGACAATCCCCTTTGAAGATGATTTTTACGCAGCGCGAATTCCAAGGCGACGCACTTGCGTAATGACAATACCCTCACAAGCGCTAAGGCAGCTATGGGCTTATTTCTGTCGCCTTCCTCCTTACCACTGCTGTTCCTCCTCAACTCGATCTGCTCCGGAGTGCGCGCTAGCGACGACAGCGCCTCCCGCGTCAGCCGTCTGCCGAGCCTCCCGTAGTGACATAGCGCCCCGATATCCTCACTGAGGTCGCCCGCCTCGGCAGTGCTAGCCCTCTCTATAGAGCGCCGGCGACTCGTGTGACGCCGCCAGATGCCGCGATGATACCGTTGGCTGAAACGAAAGAGTACGTTGTAGAAGCACGTTGTTCGCAGCTAGGTTTTGAAAATTACGCGCACGTCACTTGGGTCGGGGCCAATCAGCGACCTCCCATTCGATCGCTCGATGGCGGGGGCGTTTGAAAACGCTTTTGGCGAGCCGCTGCGACCTTTTGCGATACGCGTGTTCAAAACCTTATTGTAAATTACACACTTTACGCACAGCGCTAAAATCGTCCTGTAATGGTCCTAGTGACCCGCTCTACCGGATCACCATGTTTGCACAAAATCGTCAAAACCGTTTCAGGGTCCCTTTAATCAGCGGCGGTCGGGGGGAAAGGATGAAAGAGGGGGTCCATCCTCACTGGGCTCTCCTCAGGAATCTGGTTTTTCTTGTTTGTTGTTCTTTTGCTTTTTTTCGTTTGGCCCGAAGAGCGACGTAGTTGACGGCAGAGTGACCCATGTGCACATAGTGTAAATAGTTTCTTTCGCGGTTTTGTTTTTCGCCTCCGGGAGGCGAGGCGCCTGAATGTGTTGGTACTGCACATGGCGCGCGCGCGCGGCATCGTTGTCTGGTATTGCGACGAGCGCGAGTTGTGGGCCTGAAGCGGCTTGTGTAGCCGTGGCCTGTGAGAGGAAGGGGTTCACTCTGCGCGGTCTGTACGAGCTTGGCCACAGTATCATGCCACCTTTGCGGTTAGCGCCGTGTTTGCGCGCGTCGGCAGTGGCACCCCCCGACAGCAGAGGAGAGCGATTGCGCGCCCCTGCGTAATTCTAGCCAGTCGTCAGAGCGGAAGACTTTAGTTAAAGTTACTGTGCTCTGCGATTTGGCACGGTGCAGTGTGAATGCTCAGCTGTCGCCGTCCCTTCCGCGTCTGTTCATTCCGTAGGCAACACGTGTGGATCTCCCGTTTCGTTTGGTGTCACGGATGGGCAGAGTGCGTTCGTGGAAGGATCATCCGCTAGTGTAAGGTCATGCGGCATCGCACTAGTGAAGACCACGTTTACATTGGTTACTTCCCGACTGATTCCAGACGGAGAGATAACCTAGCTGACAGAGAAGTCTTTCTCTTTTTCTCTTTCTACGCTTTCTCCAGTTTCTCTTCGCTGTTCTAGTTTTTATGCTGAGTGTTCCTTTCTGTTTACGTACCGTTTCTTTATTTTTGGGTTTTGGTTTTCGCTACCTGAGAATTGTAGTCTCGCGTTGTTTTATCGTTCGTTAGTTCAATTGATTTTGGGTTATTGTGCTGCGCGACTGTTTTTGCTCTTTTGTTGTTGTTTTCGTCGTGTTTTTCTGCCGCGCTGATTTGGCGGCCGAAGTCTGCGTGTCCATAGCGGGGCGGCGTCGACGGCCAGGCTGCGGACGGAGCCGTGGTCGCGGCACTTGGGGCGGCAGGAAGTCGACAGGGTCGACGGCACGTGAGACCTGCCGCGGCCGGCGTCCGGAATCCGGGTGAAGATGCCGTGGCGCGCGCCTGCTTCATCGGACACTTGAGAGATTTGCCGCGGTTGTATTGTCGCGTTTGTTCCTGTTTGTTTTGGTTGGGGGTAGTTCGCGGATTTATTGTGTTTGGCACTGTCGGTATTGTTTTTTTTAGGGGGGATTTTAAGGAGGGAGGGATGTGGGGCCGCGTCCCGCTCGACGCCATGTTTTTGCACGAAATGCTCCGCATCCCCCTTTCCCTGCTGGACGGGGCGGCGGTCCGCCCGCTTCGCCCATGTGGTTTTAACATAGGCTGCCATTGGGCAGCGAGAAATTCCCAGAATGTTTGCGCGCTCTGGCGTTTCTGGTTTTGGAGATGCCTCGGGAGAACACGCTGGGACTTGGAGAAGTGCGCACGTACTTTTGGGACCCTCCGGCCGACCAGGCCATCGGTCGGATGGCGTGCTTCTGCGAGCCCCAGGACCCCCGGCGGCGACCTGCGACCGACGCTCCTGTCTGTATGTTCTTCTTCTATTTTCCTTTCCGAGGGCTCGCGGTCGCGGGTGCGCTAGCCGGGGTTAGGCTGCTCCTTCCTTGCATGGTTATCTTTGTGTGTTATTCTGTGTTCGCGTGTTGTTAATCGTTACTGTCCTTTGTTTGTGTTCGTGTGTGTTCGCGTGTTGTTTATCGTTATTCTTTATATGTAATTCGATCTTTAGATTCGGCCCTGTATTATTTGTTATTATTTTAATGTTTATTACATTACCAGCACGGAGAGTGACGCCTAATGTTCTCCTCCTTCGTCGCGTGCGGACGGTTCCGCCGCTGCCCTGCCTAGAGTCGGGCCGCGGGCCGAAGCGCGCGGGCAGCGCGGCGATGGCATGGCTGAGATGGCGAGCGCGCGGACGCGACGACCTCATTCTCTGCTCGTTGAGTGCTCGAACCCACTGCAGGGGGTTGCTAGCGGCGATGCCGCTGCTAGCAGTAGTTAATTAGTAGAAGAACCCCTACAGATGCAGCTGCAATGCCCGTCTTTAGAACCTTTCTAGTCCAGAGATAACAGCTCGGAAATCCAGCTGGTCATTACAGCCTACTGATCATCTCAGTGTCCCAAAAAGTGATTCAATTGGATCACTACTGAACTTCCTTGTTAACACAAAGTGGAACTTCTCGGCTGAGAGCATGTAGCGAATGCAGGACACAGTGGAGTATGTTGTGAGCAGGAGTGCTTCACAGGTCTCTGTTGTAAAAAATCCACGAGATGAGACATCCTTCTTCAGTTCCTCTATGTACATAGGAAATGAAACTTCGAGCACTCCAGGCGATCATCATTCTGGGTCGTCATAATACCCGACATCAGGAGAGCATTGCAGGACATGTTGCAATGTTACTGGTGTCATGCAATTAGAAACCACCGATACATGTTTCTCATGACCACTATCGTCAGTCCTGCAAAGCAAAAGAAGGGTGGCAGCTGTCGGCCATGGCTTGTTGCTCCTTTCCTGGAGGAGAATGATTCCAGCTAATGTTAGCGACGTGCTGACCACCTGATGGTTGTCCTCTGGCGTTTCTCAGCACCAATGTCTTCCTGGCATTTTTTGCGCTTTCTTGCAGGCTCATCTTCTTTACCTTGGGCAGGCACAAGAGATCTCTTCCGGATGCTCTAAGTAGCCATCTCCTTCAATGGCTGCGGCCTCATGTACGAAGGATATTCGGGGAACAAGGAGGGCACGATGCTTTTCTTGAGGCGGCGTCGTTTGCCTTCGGCGAAGTCCGCCTCCTTAAAGTGTCGGCTGCATACTCTCGAACAGTTCGAGGTGGTGTTTGGCACCCAGTCATCCCTTTTTATTTCTTTTAGCCACTGTTCCCTAAGTGCCTCATCCGCCGGAATCTCATGGAAAGAGATGCTACGATTCCCGCGCTTTCCGGCCGAGTGGCAACGTGGCACGCAACAGTACGCCATGGAGTCCTGTAAGACAACAGTCAACGGCGGAGCTATATACTTCAGTACGGCAATCGCGTTAAATATTACTTGCGCGCGACATCATCGAGACACCACAGGCTACAGATAACATTTCAACTTTCAAAAGAAAACCATTGTGGCTCACCGCTGAAAGGGAACGGATGGTCCTGCATGCGATGAACGCTGCCGGATTCCCGTACGCAATACCGTCACGGTGATGGAGCCCTGTAAGACAACAGTCAGCGGCTCCAACAGTACGGCAATCTCGTTACAAATAACTTCGCACGACATCATGAACGTCAGAGGCTACAGACATTTTTCACTTTCAAAGAAGGAAGTGTTGGCTACCGCTGAAGAGCTGACAATCTGAAGAAAACAGTGGTCCTGTTGTGTCGATCGCCACCGGATTCCCGCACGCAGTGCCGTCGCAGTGTGTAGTTCGTTAACTGAGGTCCGTTATAGTGCGCGTCAACCGCAACAAACACAGCAAAAATGAAGCTGCAAAGCGCACAGGCGCACCTATAAACAAGTGGCCTCCTAAGCTAACGTGCCAGCGAGCGTACATGCTCCCGCCA
Organism: Hyalomma asiaticum; assembly: GCA_013339685.2. NCBI lineage: Eukaryota > Metazoa > Arthropoda > Arachnida > Ixodida > Ixodidae > Hyalomma > Hyalomma asiaticum. The sequence continues at coordinate 22,793 of JABSTT010002765.1, forward strand.
TGCAGCCAACCATACGTCGCTGGCGCCATCGTTCGGCGGCAAGTAGCGTAAACACGCAGGCGCGCCGACGGCGACGGAGGGCGCGTTGAGAAGGCACTGAAAAATAGAGGAGGCACTGTCCAGTTCAAACAAGTAGCCTTCTAATGGGGACCAGTCCAGCACCAGTAGCCTCCTACTGGGACAGTCCAGCACCAGTAGCTCCCTACTGGGACCAGTTCAGTACCAGTTCAATACCGGTAGGTTTTCTATGGGACCACTTGGAACCAGTAGCAGACCAATTGAATTCCAACTGGGACCACTTCAGACCATTTGAAACCAATACAAATAGTAGCAATATTTTCACCTGGAAGGCTGTTTGATTTTTGGCACTGCTACAAGTCTAGGAATGCTAAGCGCTATGTTGGCCCTTAATTTGGCATTGAATAAAAAAAAGAAAGAGCAAGGAAAAATGCAAACAAAATACTATACAGAAGCTAGCACCGTTCCAATGAATTTTATTTTCCTTAAAGCGCAAGGATAGTAAAGTTTGCGCAATATAACACGCATATTGTGCCACTACTCATAACCAACGGCTGATACGAATGAAACGTTGCTATAAACCTGCGCACAAAGCTTCAACAAGCTAACGTCCGCAAGACTGAAGGAAAGAACTAGCGACACCGTAACGGGTTTTCACGCACGCCCGCAATTTCTAGGTATTTGAAGCTGTTTCATATGCTGCCTGTGCTTACGGGAATTCTAAGGCGTCTTTACACCTTGTCTAGTATTTTCACGCCTGTCTCAGGAGCAGAAATGCGTAGAGGCGTCAAGGTAGTTACCATGCCATTCGTCGTACTCGTGGTTATCTGAATGAACTTCTTTTTTGGTGAATGTTGAGCGACTGCAAGTGCTTCTGTTTCCACCGTGTCTTCTTTATCATGGTACCTCGCCTGCAACAGATAGTTCAGTATTTATTATCTATCTATCTATCTATCTATCTATCTATCTATCTATCTATCTATATATCTATCTATCTATCTTCTTGGAGGAGGGAAAGGGGGAGGGCCTTAAAAGACAGCCCTGGGATAATAAAGCGCTGTCGCACACGCAGACAAACACGTCATACAGTGCACCTTAGCGAAAGAGGTATAAATAAAATTACCGCGTTCTTAAGGTCCATTTTGAAGGCTCGAACTGAACGTACTGGGAATAAAGCATTACTTTCAGTAAGAAATGGCGCTCTGTGAAAGCCCAACGAGTGTACATGGAAAACTAGATCTCTATGTTCCTCCGTAACCTTACGAATCACGTTTACGGTCATGCCAACTTTCCCGTTCATATCTTCTGTACGATTTGACAAACTCATTTGTTCAAACCCAACAAAATATATGGAAGTGATCGCTATCAGATACAAAGCTACAATATCAGCGCTTCCTTATCTTTTTCTTTTTATTGTGAACGTATTCACTTTATCTCCGTTAAATGAGTACGAAAGCAGGCTCGCTTATAAAAAAAACATCCACGCATATCCACGGAGTGAAGGATGATGAGTGGGCGAAGCTCCGGATGTTCATCGGTAAAAACCGTGAATCTTCCGCGAATCTTGCCCAGTACATCATCAAAGACGTGACGAACACTGTGTCGCCATCTAGCGCTCCTATCACACTAGAGCACGCAGCGAGCGCCTCCGCGCAATCTATTGATCAATTCACGTACTAGCTAAGCAGCACCGCAGCGCTCGCACGGACAGACAGACAGACAGAGAGACAGACAGACAGACAGACAGACAGACGGACGGACGGACGGACGGACGGGCGGGCGGGCGGGCGGACAGACAGACGGAAGGACGGACGGACAGACGGACAGACAGAGAGACAGACGGACGGACGGACGGACAGACAGACAGACAGACGGACGCCCATACATCTGAATGAAGCGAGCACCGCAGCGCCATCACGCCATCTAGTGAGCACTTCACGAACTAGAGGTGGCTACTACAAACGGAGGATGGACAGACCCACGGCATAAGGAGCTTCGCCCCTAAAAAATACGCATTCGGGGAAATGCGCGCACCTTGATTACGATGCGTTCGGCGCCCTCGGGTGGCTCACTTCTATGATGGCCATGCCTTTCTCGTCCGGCTGCTTCTCGACGTCCTCTATACCGCGGCCACCCCCTTGTGCTGTAAAACTGACTGTGATGTTGGAGCTGGCCAGTTTTCTCCTCGGGCAGCTTGACCAAGTCGTGGTACGTTACGGCAATCTGCAAATGGGAAAGACGGCGCTCAAGCGGTATCGAGAATTCATACCAATCACAGAACTCGCAGTATTCCTGGCTTAACAAAACTATGTACGCGAGTCAATCGAGAAGCCAAGTCACTGCTACATAACGCGGTTACAAGATACACCCAAAGTCCACAGCGAGCATATCCTTGCACCATAAGTAAGTGGTAATCACTCGATAGATGTTTTTGATAATTGAGATCTGCGTACAAATTACTTGGTTTATCTATGGTGGCGACCAAGTACCAACAGAACCACAGTATGTAAGTAAGTAAATAAATAAATAAATAGAATATTCGTACTCCGTGCGCTTAGAAGAGGTAGGTTGCATTCCATTACCTCAGGTGCTAATTAATCTGGTGTGCTCCTACACTGCAGCATCTTCCTTGGCATTCATACTTCCCTCGAACCATACGAGAATGGAACCAACTTAGTCCATCTATTACTAACGCTTCATCTTTAAATATGTTCTTAGATACAGTAGAAGTTAATGTATGTATATGCTGATAAGTTTTGGTGAAAACTATTGTTCTTTCTTTGTTTTTTGTATGTTGTTCTTTTTTCTTGTAAACTGTATTCATATATTGTGTTTCGCTATTATAATTCCACCATTAGGCATACTACGATTGTAATTATTGTAGCTAATAGTGTTAATGAGTTGTGGTTATGTTGTGTATATTCTGTGCATACTCATGTACTAGTTCTGTGCATATTCGTGTATGCTATTTATGATTCCGCATTGTGTGAAAATCCTGGTGCTTGTTTGCGTTCAAGTGTATGCCCTCCCTGCTATGATCTCCTGTGAGATCGGCAGTATTGCTGAATAAAAAATAAAATAAAAAAATCTTGTCTTAGTTGTTACTACAAGGCTCAGGAAGGCCTGTGCGGCGTACAAGTGCTTCCTGACTCACGTAATAAAAAATTCAATCCGACATGATTTACTGGCCATGCTCTTTGAAGGCGCACTATAGCCTCATACCACTCCGAGCCCTAGTGTAGCTCGACACGGCACAACCTCCACCAGGAGATAGGGGTGCGCAAGGCAAATACATAGCCTTGCCGTGCTATCGATAATCGTGACTGTTCAATACAGAAAGGAACAAAAAAAAAGAGAGTGACCTAACAATTAAACTTTAGATGCACACGCCAGATACCACTGCTTAAGTTAACCTCCATTACACCATCATGCGCATACTCACGTATATGGAGAAAACCATTCCAGGCTTGAATCAAAGTGGCTTCACCCCGAGTATCTTTAGGCTTAGTGACGAGTTGATGACGCGAGAGCGCGCGTAGCGTCCACGATGACGTCCAGGAAACGTTCGCCCACTGCAGCCTTTATTTCGATCTCACACTTGTCGAGTGGATGGGGCGCTGCTAGGTCGCGAAGCTCGGACATGAGGAACTTGAACTGGTAGCCCATCCGGAACTGTTAAAGTAAACGTAGAGAAAGACCACTGTTAGGGATAGAGTTCCCTATTTGTGTGCTTTCAGAGCCATCACTGGTTCTCTTGGATTGCACAGCAGGCTCTGAGCTACGCCTGCCACGTGATGAACGTGCTGGCTTCACGTGGTGAATTAACCCGTCAAAATAAGGTACACATTAATGAATTTGTATAAGACATAAAACACGTGCGAATTAAATGACGTGGAATATCTAATCATTATTTTCTTGTATTCGGGTTCTGGGTTTCACCTATTTCACCCAGCGCTGCTTAACACATCACTGCAATTAACTTGACCGCGTGAGCGCAAACAACAAAAGCAAGTTTCACCCCATAAGCGAACACCAGTAAGGATAACAATTTAATGTACAAGTACACAAGTGAAAATTCGCAATTTTATCAGCCGTACGTATTGTACTGAGCATTCGCTTATTAAATTAGACATAACATTTTGCGCGCGCTAACAAACATATCTCACTCGATAACCGGGTGCTATCAACACTATATAAGGAGGAGAGCAACCGCATTGTTTCCTCTCGTTTCAAAGCATTTTTCAAACATCGCGATAACGAAACCTCCAACGACAGGCGCGCTGGAAAAGGGGTACGCGAGGTACTAGTAGGAAGCAATTGTTTACTTGAAGAATTGGGCACCAAAGCAGGAAAGGAAAATGAACGTTTTCACTGATGGCCGCACATTTTGGCCGCACATTTCCACTGACACTAGGATGAGGTGTCACCAGTGAATAAGTAAGGAGGCCCAATGAATGAGTAGAGTGCCTCGATGTCCTCCTCACCAGCAGAGTAGGACCATCTAAGCACCCTATGAATGAGGAAGCATCGAAGAGAGAGAGCTACAGGATAGAGGGGGACTATTTACACGTGTACACAAAAGGCCGTAATGGCTCATAGTTTGCTTGTGACGTGGCCTCCTCAAGAGCGTTTAGTGAGGTCTAGCTTGCTAGCACAGCTGTGTGACGAAGAGAACCCGACCGGCAGTGCCGCGTTGTGCAAGGAAGTCGCATGACTAGCCTTCCGCGAGCCGGCGGGCAAATGATTTCCGTGGCGCTGTCGGCGGGCAGCCCGCGTGCGAAGTAGCAGATCAATATTTCCTCTCAAAGAGCTCCAAGAGCCCTGCACCTCAGGAAACAAATGATAGAGAGTCCCCATTTCACCACATTATCGGCAAGTGTCTACACACTTGCCGTGGCATTCTCCGCCCGCTTGCGGGCACACGGCGTTCCATGGCGTTCTCCGCTGCTTGCGGGCACACGCTCCCGACACGGAACTGCAGTAGTCACCCGTTTTTTTGGTGCGATGTGTTGTACGTGGTGATCGCGTGCTGTTTCTCTTCACACGCGATACAAGCGTGGGGATCCCAGGCAGCACAACAACATTGGACCGACCTTCGCGCAACGTTGGAAAACATTGGATACAATATTGGAACTACATTGGATTTCGGGTCCCTTGCTACACTTTGACTAGATTAGTCCAATGTTGGATACCAGTCGTATAACGTTGGAAAAATTGGGAAGAATGGCTTTGGCCAACATTGTCCATCGTTTGTATTTTCAATATTGGTAAGCTTGTATAACAATGGAAGCTCTAACTGTTCTTTCCAGCCTTTATTGATGGCTGTCCATCATTTTTGCCAGCATTCATCGTTCGATGAGGCAGCGTTTCTTGCCAGCCTCCTTTATTGGCTGATTCTATATTTTCCCCATCTTTTTTATTGGCTATCATGCATGCGCTTAAATTTGGTTTTGCCGAGGCTCCTGGCTCTAGGCAAAAAGCTAGAATATCTAGTAATTATGGGAGTAACAATAGCTTTATTTCGTCCTTAGTATGCATGTATGTATTGCCAGCTTGGGCAATGAATTTGGTTATGTTCACGATTCGTGATTATGACGATAGCATAAAACAGACATAAATGCTCTACGCACTCGTATGTTAATGGCGAAACGTATCTTTCGAATACATACACACATACAAATAAGCAAAATGTCTTCTTTGTGACACATTTTATTCGTGAGCATAAGAGACATGAGAAGGGATTGAAAAGAAAGTTCTGATAAAATCAACAATCAATATTCACTCTAAGTTGAAGTCCATTGTATATAATCAGCCTCGAGAAAACTAAATGCATAAGCACCATAAGCAAAAAGAAGAGGCACAGAAAACATATGCCTAAACCTATGCGACAACGTTTTGGTTACGTGTTTACGTGGAGCAGCTGAAGCTTGAAAGGTTCCTGAAATGATTCCACGAAACAGCTGAATTGTAGAAATTTAACGCTTCCTCAACTAACACAGCATAAGTGAATGTTAGGATATGGTGATATGTTTCTGCATGCAGAATCCTGAACGGAGGGTATGTGGGGACAAACCGACGACTTCGAAAGACCGAAAACCAGGAACAAAAAATGACCGTTAAAGAGCACAGGGAAAACACGCGTTTCACGCAAGACAAAAAACACAAGCATGACAGTCACACGAACCAAAACAGCTTTGCTAGAGCTGATTACTTCATCTGCCGCGACGTATACAACAAAGCCCACCACGTGTGTATTTACAAATAGACAAATATAAAGAAAATAGCCAGTAATACATGCTATAATAACCCGGCACACGCCAAAATGAGGGTGCGAGCACAACAGAATACACAATGAGTAAAATAAACGAATGGCTAAAATCGGTACGAGCTTTCAGGAAAACCTTTAGAACTGTCCCAACACGTCGAGGCTCATCTGCCTCAGTTCACTTAAAATGTCCGGTCCAAAGAAGCGCAGGGCTGCCACTTTTTCACTATGCATAAGTCTGCAGCCGCAAGTTCCGTGTCCGTAGACTACTCAGGTTTCTGACTTCGTAAACTCGCCAGTTTCAGCAGATACACGATGCCCGTGCGACACAACCTGTGCGCCCGAAAAACCTCTGCAGAGTGAAAGCCGCTTCGCCTGCCTCACCCCCAGCTCGCTGCAAGAAAACCGTCAAACAGGTATGCGAAGCAAAACGGATTAGTGCCGCCCACGCACCTCCCCCCTTCCGCCCCCCCTGCCGTGGTAGGCTTGCATGTTCGGCGGCTCCTGTGCCCGCTGCTCGAGGTAGAAAGATAACAAGGCTTTTCTTTACTTTCCAACGTTTTGCATATACCGTATTTTCTCATGCATAACTTATACCGTGCTTACTCGCGCATACCGCGTAACTCGTGTCCTTTTTTTTCTCCATGCATCTAGGAGTTCCAAAAGGTGCGTAAATTACATGAGAATTTCGCAATACTTTCGGAATATCGCGTAAGGAATCTTTACGCGTGCTGATCTGAGATGCATCAAATGAAATGTATCACAAAAACGAATGTAGCTTTCACTCACAGAACGCATACCTTAACAGCCAAATGCATTCGTGGGCTACAATCAAGCATTAGCGATGTGCGACTCGGAATCGTCGTCACTGATGCTGTCAGCAGCATCTCTAAACTCCAGTATCAAGAGCGACTCGTATTCACGTGGCGAAATTATCGTGGCGGCACGGTTCTCAGTTAATCGGCAAACACTATGTTGAATTTGTTTTATAGGAATCGCCAATATGTCGCTATTAAACAATCAAAATGCGACCGGCTATGGCGAAGCGTGGGCTACCGAATACTCAGTACTGAAAAAGGACAGCACTAGCCTGCGCCACGTGGCACTGGGTGTCACGGGGAGAGCATGCAAGTAATATTTTTGCGTTGGGAGTGCAGAAATTACGCGTGGGCGCTAATTATGCGAGCGCACACGGTACGTACATATATATTAACGTTGTTTCAAAAGAAAAGAGATAATTGCTTCTAATATGTCATGTACTTCCCAATGTGAACAACATAGGCGCGACAGTATTTACGTCTGGACAATATTGTCTCGCAAGCAGCATTGGCTGTCCTGTATTGGAGAAACCAGACAATGTCTGGACAGTATACACAGCCTACTTCTATTATTTTGAAATATTGCAATGACAACAGATAAGTGACCTGCTATGCCATGCACGTGGGCTCGGAAGCCACTAACATGCTGCTGGGCATTTTGGACCATATGATGGCGTTATAGATGTAGTTGGCTCAACTTCCAATGTGCAAGTTCTAGTCTACTTCACACAATTAGCTAGAACTTGCGCAAATAAACAATTACGTAAATTATAGAGATAATTTTCCTGCTGCACTGAATACATACACAATGACATTTCTGAACTCATTTGCGGCACCGAGTCGAGCTAGTGGTCCCTTCATATTGTTAAAACAAGAAAACAATCGTGCGTACTTGCCACCATGTGTAGGCCTCCCGATATATCATGTGTACTTGCAAATGTTACCAACATTGATGCTACAACTCTTGTGTGCGGACATATTGTCCGACACAGAACATCGGAAGTCCAGCATTGGCTATGCAGTGAGATTGATTGGACAATATATACAGCCTGCCGCCATTACATAACCAATATTGATAGGACTATGTAGAACTGACCCATCATTACCATCCTTGTGCACTGGACGCACCAATAATGTATGCTGAGTGGCACTATGGCCCACATTTGCATTCTTTACAGGATGGAAGAACCAATATTGCAATTGAATGGTTACGATGGGCCATTGTTGGGGCCTTAACAGATGGAATTTCCAATGCTGGCTTATGAGTGGTATCACAGGGCCTTCATTGGACCTCCGTAAGCCAACAAAAAACAATATTTGCCCGAGCATCTGTGCTGCCTGGGATGCGGCTCTCGTAGGTGGCGTCGGACAGTGAGGCGCATGTCTTCGCTGCTCAGGGGAACGTTACTGCTACCCGTAGACGACACACTGAACAGGCAATACATATGTCTCAATACCTGATGCGCCGGCTACAAAAAAGCAGCTTGTGGAGAGACGTTACCGCGATGTCGACAGGTTACAGTATAGGTACTGTCACCCGTAGACATCCTCGTATACAGTGAGGACATGTGTCTCAATCAATATACCTACAACAGCAGCGCCCTACCCTTGCACTGCGTGCGGAGACGCCTTACCAACTGGTGAGTATATTGCGGTCGAGTGTCGGGTGCGCGTGCACTGTGAACGCAAGCTAGCAGGCAACGCCTCGAACTCGCCTTCACAACATTCTGGTGAATGAAGACTTTAAACTTCTCATACTGCCCAGCATTTGAATGTTTGCTGGAGGAACGTTCGACCATGTGCAGCATGGCCGCCGACAGACAGCATCGAGATGCTTTTATAACAACGCGGTCCACCCGCAAGCGGGAGGCAGCCATGTGACGACTCCTCCGAGCGGACTAGGCCGGCTACTATCCTTCACGTAGCCCACAAGGCTACCATCCCCCATCCCCCTTATATTCTGACCTTTGCATTAGAAATTGCAGGAGAAAGAGAGCGTGTGGACACCCGATGAGCCGGGCAATATGCTATACACCAGCCATTCAGCCTGACCAGGCTGAATGGTCGGAAGTCGACGCAAGAACACTTTTACTTCTCTCTCTCCCTCTCCCCTGCCTGTGTCAGTTGACTACTGGGTTTATATGAGGTTCCTGATAACTCAACCTAGCGGCTAGGTGTTCGTTCGCGAAACTCGAGGTCTCCGGATCGAATCCCGGCCACAGCAGCGGCATCTCGATGGGGGCGAAATGCAAGAAACCCCGTGCACTTAGATTTAGGTGCACGTTAAAGGGGCTCCATGTGGTCAAAATTACTCCGGAGCCCTCCCCAAGCGGCTTGCCTCACAATCATAGCTGGTTTTGGCATGCAGAATCCCCATCAATTATTATTATCACTAAATCAAAGAGGTAGATAATTTTTATCATTAAATGAAACCAGGAACGAAAACAGGTATAAACCTTTTTTCGTTCGTGGTCCGATTCAGCGCTGCTCGCCGATCACCAACTATAAATGGATGTGGCCGCAAGAATAATCGTCATATTGTCGAGTCTTTTTAAGTGGCAACGCTGGCCTGAATGGACATGCAGGGAGTGGTTGCTTACATCGTGCACGTATTCCTCGAGGTATGGTTCCACGACCTGAACTCCGGATCGTAGTCCTGCACCAAGGTGGGGCGCACATAGGCGCGGATGGTGGCATTGCCAAACACCGGTGCAACGGTAGTGTAGTTCGCTGATACGTCGCCCTCGAAGTATTCGTCTGTGTCCAGCACGAACGGCGGCACGGTCACGTATACGTCGTAGCGCTCGGTGAACCAGCGCTCGAGCAGGATCTTGCGCTCCTCCACCTGGCTCAGCACTACCACCTTGAGGCTCCACCAGCCCACCGCGTAGTCGTACGGAAGGTCGAAGTTTATCTTGATAAAGCCTGCAAGCAGAGCGAACGTCTCAAGCAAGGACGCTTCGTCTAAGAATACCGCATGATATACTCAAACAGAAACGTATTGAGATTAAAAAGGACTTTTCAAGGACTTAGTTGGTGCATGAATGACAAAATTTTAAAGCGCAAGGAAACAAGAGACACAGCACAAAAGAAGGTCAGACACGGGGCAAGCGCTTCTCCCGTGTCCAACTTTACTTTTATGTGCCTTGTCTCTTTGGCGCTTCAAAATATTCCGTTATAGTTACTTTGCAATTACCGATAGCAGGTAGTTTTTCTACTTCAGCTGCGTTACTTGAAGGGACGGATCAGGAAAATCCCTACAAACACTAGTTACTCAAACACTCTTATTAAGTATACACCAATTACGACACCTACAGAAAATTTCAGTGTGGCGTGTCAGCAGCAGGGCGTGTCCATGCACTTGACCTAACCTTCAGCAACCGAGTAAATGGGATAAAAAGCCGACTAGCGCATTCAGTACCTTATACAAACATATCAATGTCGCTCATCACGTTTCCTTTTTTTAGTTCGTGTAAAGTTTTTTTATTGCATACTGAGACGATTTTTTTAATCACTTTGGTGGCATTCTGAGTGGTCAATCAGACTAGAATAGCCCCTGAGGCCCTGAAAGCACTCTCTATTGACACAGCCTCAGAACGGTGGGTGCTAACTTTCGCCCTTGGTGAAGCACCCTTCCTCTCCGCATTCTTCGTTCTATGGTGATGCTGTTTCAGCAATCTGCCCGCTTAACATTCTATTCATACAGGCGCGCGTACGTATAGAGGCCTACTTTTATCCTGTTCGTGTTCAGAAAGCTGTGGCGTGGTTTTACAACTATTATTTCATATTTTGTGAACATGTTAGATTAAAACATCGACTGATGTGGCTTAGAACACAGCATTAAACACATTTTGCGATATACTACATTACTTTTCTTATGAAGGATTATCACAGGCGCTTTAAAATAATAACTGGTTGGTATAGAATGTTTAACAATTTTCTAGCAGGCACGGGAGGCAACCTCAAGCTTTCTTCGCAAAATACGAAGATCGAAAAATTCGCGCATTACTTACCGAGGTATGGGTATTGAGAAAGCCACCGCTTCATCACAATTCCCCGAGAATCCTAGAAAGATATGAAGAAAAGTTCAAAAACGCATACTATAGAGACCCTTAAACACGAGCATCGCCTCTAGAATGCCTTCTAGTTCCATTCTTCGTCAGCTCATTATATAGAATGAGTTTTCTCATTCGCTTTAAACTAACTTATTTATGGGGACTTTCCTCGATGTGCAAAGTATGAAAGAATTGTCAGACTACATACTTTTCACACTACGCAGCGCTTCGGCACAGCCGAGAAGCTTCATTTCGATATAAATACACAACATACTCGCAGTTCTGTTTACCTTAGAAACATAACCTGCGTAATATTTCAGCTAGATACGGGGATGTTCAGATGATAACTCGGAACATTTACAATCTGGATGCATGCACGACATAATACACGGTGGCACACTCATCACGCGTCCTAGCACAGAAAGTTTAAGCAATTATCAAATTAACACAGTGATTACAGTTACTTGCACTGTAATTTCAAACTTACCGTGAGGTAGACATCCACCGGTTCCGCGTATGGCTTCAGTTCGGTCGTAAGGAGAACAATTCTGGCCTTAACTGCGAACAATGTCATTTGTCAGGAACGTATACGTATATAAAAACTAGCGCACAATTAACTTCTACTTTCTGACAGAACACGACAAAATTTTTAAAAAAGTCAAACAAGCAAACAGGAAAGCAACGCCTGTAATAGTGGCAAATGAGTTTAAATTTTGCTCGCATTATTGCTGAAGAAAGCGGGAATTATACCGGTTATTGCACGATCGCATATTTTGACAGAGTGAAAATAAGCGCGCATACAAGAACATGAAGATATTGCCACTCTGCAAATTATATAGAATTATTATGATAAACTGTTGTCCGAGGGCACACGTCACTTGCAACGCTAGACAAGGTACAACGTTCGGAATACAAAACCAGCTGCCCTGTCGACCTAACAACTCATTCGAAGAATGATTGATACGCCCCGTGGTGCTGGCCTGTCAAACGTATTGCTGGGCCCACCCACGCGATCAGACGCCAACGAACGACAGCCCAACACAGCAAGGGAGGGGAGGCTCACGAAAATACCGCATAATTTATGCTACAATCACTCGTTATCGGCGGGAACTTTGCGTGCGTGCGTGCGTGCGTTCTTTCTTTCTTTTGTTCTTTCTTTCGTTCGTTTGTTCTTTCTCTTTCTCTCTCTCTCTCTCTCTCTCTTTCTTTCTTTCTTTCTCTCGTTCGTTCGTTACCTTTTGGAATACGTAAAAAAATAACTCGGAACCATTAAAGTTCATTGTCTATCTGTCTGTCGGACGCGAAGCTTGTTGATTACCCAGAAGAAACTGCATTTCATGGCATTGAACTCCTTAAGCATAAAAAAAATGCACGGTAAGCTAGGCAGGGTAAAGCAATAATGAAGTGCGTGAGCAATAAAAATTTCACCGTGCTAAAAGATCCGTCTGGTGAAGATATATGTCATCTATTCAAACAGGGGTCTGTCTTCACAAAAACATCTTACGCCAAAATTGTGCCCAAGACAATGTTTCAGCCATTCCAGGTGCTGGACATATCATTAGCGAAGCCAGCTGACCAACTG
>JABSTT010002766.1:0-11901 GCA_013339685.2 Hyalomma asiaticum
AGGTGTCCAGGCGAGCCAAGGGACGGCACAACCGGCTAACTGAGGGCGTGGTCGCGGTGCTGCGCCTGCTGACAGTGTGAATGTGTCGTACTGCTGTGCGAGCAGTAAATGGTCTGCTCGCGCTCTGACCTACTTGTGCGACTGGGTTGTGCAGACGACGCTGCAATCCTGCAAGCACGACGACTTCGATGACTGCAATGTTACCGTGAGTGACCGCCCACCTACGACTAGCTTTGGAGACGACTGGCCGATAGGGTTCCATAGTGAACGGATGCATATCACACCGTCTCCGTCAATTTTTGGTTCCTGCACCCAACCAAGGACCCACCAAGGCGCTCGACGGATCCGGGAAGGTACGCAGACACTACCCGCTACCATCATTTGGATGTGCCCCATGACCTCCAAGAATTATCGAGTGAAATCACCCCTGACACCCACGCCGCCGCCCCAAGCCTCGCCTCTTTGAGGCGAGCCTCGCAGGCACGCCGCGTTCCTCACTCTCCGACTGCCATGAAGGAGACACTGGACGATGAGACCAACAACCAGCAACACTCTCTTCGCCCGGCAACGGTACTTCGGCTCCCTCCAGTCGCCCGTCCCGCCAGAGGGTGAGCCTGTATCGGCCGTGGCTATTCGACTCCTAGTAGGGGCGCTGATAAGTTTGTTTTGTTGCTTTGTTCATCTGCTCTGCTCAGTGTGCGTGCGTGGGTATGTGCGTGTGTGTAAAGTGTCATCTGGAACGCACAAGCAGCCTCGTTGGGAATGCTCGCGTTCCCAGCGTGAATATTTGCTCTTTTCGAACCTCTCATCACAGGCAGTAGCCAGCATACGTAGTGCGGTTGTGAACTTCACAACCGCACTACGTATATGCAGTCTCTGGCCGCAACCGTTTTCTGGACATTTAACTGGTCGGGATGACCTCGTTTTGTTTTGGCAGCGGTGCCTGGCTGTCCTCATTTGAGTGTCTGGACAACGTATCTATCTGGCTTTTAGTTCAGTCACAAGAACGTCACCGACAACGCCAGCTAAAGACATTTCGTGTTGGAATTGAAAACTGAACATCAAAAATGTGTGTCTGCACACACGCCTACCGAACAGTCATGAATTTATGCAGTTGTTCTTCATTTTGAGCTATTCAGACGCAGTTGGAGAACGAAATGTAAAATAAAAATGGCATGCATTTATGTATGAAGTAGTTAATTCCCGAGTCGCGGTATACATACATGTAGTCTCTCCCTCTCTCTCTCTCTCTCTGTGTGTGTGCGCGCACGCTCGTTTTACGGAAACAGCTCTCTCATACGTATACTATCGTCAGTAACAAAACAATAACATCATAACTTTCTGTATTTCGCAGCCATGTGCGGTCAAGGATGCCATGCGACCCGGGGCTACTGCGAGAAGCCAGGACAATGCAGGTACGTTCTTCGCATCATATCCTGAGATGAATAGCGAGAAAATTTTCCCTTGGACAAACAAGTTATTTACCTTGCACAAAAGCTACGCAACAAAAATGAGGATGCCAGCTCGCGGATGGAGACGAGCTTAGAAATGCAAACGCCACGTGTGGGATGGTGCGACAAATCGGAGAGGGTGCAGAGGCGCCGCTTGTACTCCCCAAAATTCAAGCAAAAGGAAGTTTCACATAATATGGAGTGAAACGATGTGTACATTCGAACAGAGAACAAAAGCAAAACAGCAGCAGTAATCCAGGTAAAGGATAAGAATGTTATAATACTGAGGTGACGTTTTAAGTTCTGCGTGAACAAGATCTTGAAATTGCTAAGATTGTGTTATGTGGCAATGTCTGACGGCGAAGCGTTCCACTCTGTTAATGTGCGCGACTAGAATGAATGTGCATAAGGGGAACGATCTATATGCGGCCGATCACGACGTGGGAAGGCTGAAACACAGTGGTGACTGAAACAATTCTTCATGGCGTGAAAGGCAAAGCTTGTCGAAAAGTGATAACCGGGAAATTTCACGGCGACGTGCTAAGTTGTCAGCTTTGTTCACTGACGAGGCGACGCCGTTGAAACGTGAATAATCAGAAAAGATGAATCGTGCCGCTCGGTTCTGCAAGGCTTCTATGTTGATTAGGGTCACAAACGGAAGACCCTAATTTTGTACGGATTAACGTGATACATAACGCGCGCTGGTGCTTCCTTTATCCGGCGAGGCTATTAATGCGATTATTCCATGATATAAGTTCTAGACTGGAGGCTGATGCCAAGTGGTGGCGAGTTATACAGTGCTGTCTTCAGGGAGTATATCTAGGCACATCGTTGCTTATTCGCAAGTTGCATGAGCTGCATCAGCGAATATGAACAGCATGTGCTTATTGAGTCCAGATCAATGCGCAATAATTGACTGTCAGTGTTACCCACTGCAATGCCTGATGTTAAACAGTGCAGCGCCACTGGGCCTTCGGGAATTGTTTCCTTCACGTAGTACATTCAAATTACAGTCTGAGCCGTGGTTCTAATTAAGTCGCAGTTTATAATTTTCTTGACGGATTTCACTCTGATAGTACACCATGGAGGAGGGGGCACTACGGCGCTGGTTTGAAACAATTATTCCCGCCATGGACGCCTACGCATCTACTTTCTGCGAAACGACCTCTTTAACGCTATCGCATAATACACTTTCGTGCAGTGAGCCTTAATCCATATCAGTCCACTTTAATCCACCATAGTCCGCTGTAATCCACCTTAATCCACTGCCAAGTTGCCTCAATTTGTCATTATCCACCTGAATAAACCCTAGTCTATTTTAATATGGCCCAATCCACCCTAACCCCCCCTACCTTGCTTACAATAAGCCCTAATTAACCTTAATCCTGCCCCGCCACGGTGGTCTAGTGGCTATGGTACTCGGCTGCTAATCCGAGGGTCGCGGGATCGAATCCCGGCTGCGGCGGCTGCATTTCGATGCAGGCGAAATGTTGAGGCCCGAGCGCTGTGCGATGACAGTGCACGTTAAAGAACCCCAGGTGGTCGAAATTTCCGGAGCCCTCCACTACGGCGTCTCTCATAATCAGAGCTGGTTTTGGGACGTTAAACCCCACAAAAACAAGCAAAATCAACCTTAATCCACATTATCCCACCATATAGTCAACCTTAATCCGCTGTAATCCTTCTTAATCCACCCTAATTAATAGTCCGAGTTAATTTCGGACGGGCTTCCTCCCGATGGTTCGGATTACCGCGGCAACACGTTGAATTATGGAGTCTGGGCCAAGATGTTTTCGAAGCGAACACGAAGGTTTATTTACAGAGTTTGTACATATTTTATATAAAGCTTGGCCGGCGGCGGCCAGTACTATTAACAGAGCCTCGAGAAAGGAGACCCACTGAGCTGATGGAACTGAGAAGCAGCGCGGTTTCATCGCGTGCCGCAGCGTCGCTTGTGGGTCTTGATGCGAAACGGAGGCAGCGTCGTCTTTCAACGTTTATATACATGGCGTTGAACGGTTAACTAGGCCGGCTGTTCATCGCAGCTGCCGGTTCGGCTGGCAGGGCCCCAAGTGCGACCAGTGCAAGCCCCTGCCAGGATGCCTGCACGGACACTGCACCAAGCCGCTGGAATGCATCTGCGACCCGGGCTGGACGGGCATCTTCTGCCATATCCGTGAGTGCTGTCTTCGCGATGACTTAGGGGCCCTCGGTACATGCACATCGTGCTGATTAATTACGTCAGCAAGTGTGCGAAGCGCTTGTGGCTTATTGGGCTATATATATATATATATATATATATATATATATATATATATATATATATATATGAGTATGCGATATGGGCTTTGCGACATGTGCAGTACAGGAGCGAAGCGGCGGCAAGGTTGCAGAGTCATTGAGCGGGCACATATAGCATACCATGAGTCATTTGCACGTGCAGTTCTTTTCGAATGTAATCGCTCTTTTGGCTCCTGTGAACGCGCGGCCAATTATTGCACTGAACGTGCAGCAGGGCATTTACGATTTCGTCCCCACGGCGGCCTTAATTTTTGGCCGTGCTTATAGGCATACGGGCTGCGTTGCTTTGACCGCAGATGTGTCGCCTTCATCGAAATTAATGCGCAGTGGGCGACGACATTCTTCAAGGTGTTCATGAACTTTCTCGGTGTTCGCAGCGCTGTGCTCGCCCAAATGCCACCACGAGCACGGCTACTGTGCCCGGCCGAACGAGTGTCGATGCCGGGTCGGTTGGATGGGCGAGAATTGCAGCCAGTGCTGTCCGTACCCGGGATGCCGGCACGGCTCGTGCAACAAGCCCTGGGAATGCACCTGCGAGCCAGGCTGGGCCGGAATGTTGTGCGACAAACCAGCCTGCGAGACGTGCGCCGAGGGCACCATGTGCACGCCCGACATCGAGTGCACCTGTCCTCCACACCAGAACTGCACCGCGGAACGGTAGCGTCGCGGAGGTGCTCTGAAGCGTATTTATTGTTTGGGACGCGAGGGATTGTAAATACTGGCACGCAGACCGTCGAAATTGTCCGTGAAAGAAATCTTATGACCACGCAGCCTTCCTTGTCGTTCGGCTGTCCGAGGATCAGCCTGAATGCCACCTGTACTATACGCAACGCACAGAGGTGAGTTAATAGAAAAAAAAAAAAAAACATTTTGCTTTATGAGCCAACCGCACAGCAGTCGCTCAACGTGATCAATTCATTCACTGGACAATGATTTCATAATCCAGCCCATGATTAGGGAGCCCACCGATAATTCCATCGTATTAAGATAAACGTGCGGATATCACTAAGCCCGTACACCTAATGTTTACACCAATTATATAATGTAACGACGCACGCTTCGGTGTTCACTCAGTAACTCAAGCGAGCAACTTTCTCTCATCCCCATTATTTAGGTTCAATAATTTAACCCGGCGCTCATTTTGCTGAACTTAACATATGACCAAACGACATATGTATCTAAGTATTATATCTGTTAAAGGATCTGCGAAATCGGTCACATTATCGGTCACTCAGTTTTGATAGAGAATATCAGGGGTACATTATCACCGATTCCTTAATTTTATTAAGGAATCGGTGATATTAAGGAATGTTGCTGCTATATACGAACAGCTCCTTCGATGCCCGTTTCACCTCCCGATAAATGAGGCCGTGTCTTGTAGCTGCAGTCCGAGCGCAGCGCTGTACTTCTCAACACTGCTGCTTTTCACTCAGAGGCGCTTTGTTCGCCTAACACCATATTGCTACATTCCACTAGAAAATAGCCCAGAAGGTACGATCTTCGCCATCGCAGGAGGCCCTACATACTTCGCCGCCGGTTGGCTCAGAACGTCAAAGCGCAGGCATCGTAACTTGTTTGGGTTATTTATCCACTGTGCTAAGCTGAGCGTCAGAACTTTCAAAATAAGTTTATAACAAGCATGCATGGACTCGGGATATTGGCAGGAAACAATCACAGTAACGCGCAAAGCACGAGGCCGGAGCGACAGAGTTCTCCAGCTTGATTCCCACTGTTCTAGAAGGCACGACTGCATTCTTGACACGAGCGCATTTCATCTTCATTGCCTGCCTATCCAGTGAAACCTTAAGCTCGCTCTTTTTTTCGCAAAGAAAGCATTATTCGTGCCATATCCGCGTTTCACTGACGATCGGTGCCCAATCCAGTTAAAAAATGAAGAAACGCGGTGGTCATCACTTCGTTGTCACCTCGTCGTATCGAGTGTGCCGTACGTCATTTATTGTAAATCACTAACCACTGTTCAGTGACACATATTATGCCACTGGTTTTTTTTATCTTTTGCTTTGCCAAGCTGTCAAGTGCAGTTTTATTACACGATATGACGCATGAAGCAACGGCTGTAACCCGTGTAATATATATGCGCACTTGCTGCACACATAATACGCGGGTGAAAGACGTCAAAAAAACGCACATATTGGGTGACGCGACGGTTCGAAGGTTAAGCCTCTCAGAAATTCACAGCCGAACGAATTTTCCAAGAAGAGTTGTTAGGAGCGAGGATATTGCGACCAGAAAACTTCCAGTTCTGTCTTCCTGAATAAAAATACGGTCTCTCAAAATCTTGCCCAAAATGCCAAAAAAGGTAAGACTATAGTCTTGGGTTTTTGTGAAATTTTGACTCGATCAGAAGTCGCACAAAATGCGTTTTCCCGCATCGTAGAGCATTCCTCTACTTATTGCGCGCCTTCCTGAATAAAAATACGGTCTCTCAAAATCTTGCCCAAAATGCCAAAAAAGGTAAGACTATAGTATTGGGTTTTTGTGAAATTTTGACTCGATCAGAAGTCGCACAAAATGCGTTTTCCCGCATCGTAGAGCATTCCTCTACTTATTGCGCGCCTTCCTGAATAAAAATACGGTCTCTCAAAATTTGCCCAAAATGCCAAAAAAGGTAAGACTATAGTATTGGGTTTTTGTGAAATTTTGACTCGATCAGAAGTCGCACAAAATGCGTTTTCCCGCATCGTAGAGCATTCCTCTACTTATTGCGCGCCTTCCTGAATAAAAATACGGTCTCTCAAATCTTGCCCAAAATGCCAAAAAAGGTAAGACTATAGTATTGGGTTTTTGTGAAATTTTGACTCGATCAGAAGTCGCACAAAATGCGTTTGCCCGCATCGTAGAGCATTCCTCTACTTATTGCGCGCCTTCCTGAATAAAAATACGGTCTCTCAAAATTTGCCCAAAATGCCAAAAAGGTAAGACTATAGTATTGGGTTTTTGTGAAATTTTGACTCGATCAGAAGTCGCACAAAATGCGTTTCCCGCATCGTAGAGCATTCCTCTACTTATTGCGCGCCTTCCTGAATAAAAATACGGTCTCTCAAAATCTTGCCCAAAATGCCAAAAAAGGTAAGACTATAGTATTGGGTTTTTTGTGAAATTTTGACTCGATCAGAAGTCGCACAAAATGCGTTTTCCCGCATCGTAGAGCATTCCTCTACTTATTGCGCGCCTTCCTGAATAAAAATACGGTCTCTCAAAATCTTGCCCAAAATGCCAAAAAAGGTAAGACTATAGTCTTGGGTTTTTGTGAAATTTTGACTCGATCAGAAGTCGCACAAAATGCGTTTTCCCGCATCGTAGAGCATTCCTCTACTTATTGCGCGCCTTCCTGAATAAAAATACGGTCTCTCAAAATCTTGCCCAAAATGCCAAAAAAGGTAAGACTATAGTCTTGGGTTTTTGTGAAATTTTGACTCGATCAGAAGTCGCACAAAATGCGTTTTCCCGCATCGTAGAGCATTCCTCTACTTATTGCGCGCCTTCCTGAATAAAAATACGGTCTCTCAAAATCTTGCCCAAAATGCCAAAAAAGGTAAGACTATAGTATTGGGTTTTTGTGAAATTTTGACTCGATCAGAAGTCGCACAAAATGCGTTTTCCCGCATCGTAGAGCATTCCTCTACTTATTGCGCGCCTTCCTGAATAAAAATACGGTCTCTCAAAATCTTGCCCAAAATGCCAAAAAAGGTAAGACTATAGTCTTGGGTTTTTGTGAAATTTGACTCGATCAGAAGTCGCACAAAATGCGTTTTCCCGCATCGTAGAGCATTCCTCTACTTATTGCGCGCCTTCCTGAATAAAAATACGGTCTCTCAAAATCTTGCCCAAAATGCCAAAAAAGGTAAGACTATAGTCTTGGGTTTTTTGTGAAATTTTGACTCGATCAGAAGTCGCACAAAATGCGTTTTCCCGCATCGTAGAGCATTCCTCTACTTATTGCGCGCCTTCCTGAATAAAAATACGGTCTCTCAAAATTTGCCCAAAATGCCAAAAAAGGTAAGACTATAGTATTGGGTTTTTTGTGAAATTTTGACTCGATCAGAAGTCGCACAAAATGCGTTTTCCCGCATCGTAGAGCATTCCTCTACTTATTGCGCGCCTTCCTGAATAAAAATACGGTCTCTCAAAATTTGCCCAAAATGCCAAAAAAGGTAAGACTATAGTATTGGGTTTTTTGTGAAATTTTGACTCGATCAGAAGTCGCACAAAATGCGTTTTCCCGCATCGTAGAGCATTCCTCTACTTATTGCGCGCCTTCCTGAATAAAAATACGGTCTCTCAAAATCTTGCCCAAAATGCCAAAAAAGGTAAGACTATAGTATTGGGTTTTTTGTGAAATTTTGACTCGATCAGAAGTCGCACAAAATGCGTTTTCCCGCATCGTAGAGCATTCCTCTACTTATTGCGCGCCTTCCTGAATAAAAATACGGTCTCTCAAAATCTTGCCCAAAATGCCAAAAAAGGTAAGACTATAGTCTTGGGTTTTTGTGAAATTTTGACTCGATCAGAAGTCGCACAAAATGCGTTTTCCCGCATCGTAGAGCATTCCTCTACTTATTGCGCGCCTTCCTGAATAAAAATACGGTCTCTCAAAATCTTGCCCAAAATGCCAAAAAAGGTAAGACTATAGTCTTGGGTTTTTGTGAAATTTTGACTCGATCAGAAGTCGCACAAAATGCGTTTTCCCGCATCGTAGAGCATTCCTCTACTTATTGCGCGCCTTCCTGAATAAAAATACGGTCTCTCAAAATCTTGCCCAAAATGCCAAAAAAGGTAAGACTATAGTATTGGGTTTTTTGTGAAATTTTGACTCGATCAGAAGTCGCACAAAATGCGTTTTCCCGCATCGTAGAGCATTCCTCTACTTATTGCGCGCCTTCCTGAATAAAAATACGGTCTCTCAAAATTTGCCCAAAATGCCAAAAAAGGTAAGACTATAGTATTGGGTTTTTTGTGAAATTTTGACTCGATCAGAAGTCGCACAAAATGCGTTTTCCCGCATCGTAGAGCATTCCTCTACTTATTGCGCGCCTTCCTGAATAAAAATACGGTCTCTCAAAATCTTGCCCAAAATGCCAAAAAAGGTAAGACTATAGTCTTGGGTTTTTGTGAAATTTTGACTCGATCAGAAGTCGCACAAAATGCGTTTTCCCGCATCGTAGAGCATTCCTCTACTTATTGCGCGCCTTCCTGAATAAAAATACGGTCTCTCAAAATCTTGCCCAAAATGCCAAAAAAGGTAAGACTATAGTATTGGGTTTTTGTGAAATTTTGACTCGATCAGAAGTCGCACAAAATGCGTTTTCCCGCATCGTAGAGCATTCCTCTACTTATTGCGCGCCTTCCTGAATAAAAATACGGTCTCTCAAAATTTGCCCAAAATGCCAAAAAAGGTAAGACTATAGTATTGGGTTTTTTGTGAAATTTTGACTCGATCAGAAGTCGCACAAAATGCGTTTTCCCGCATCGTAGAGCATTCCTCTACTTATTGCGCGCCTTCCTGAATAAAAATACGGTCTCTCAAAATTTGCCCAAAATGCCAAAAAAGGTAAGACTATAGTATTGGGTTTTTGTGAAATTTTGACTCGATCAGAAGTCGCACAAAATGCGTTTTCCCGCATCGTAGAGCATTCCTCTACTTATTGCGCGCCTTCCTGAATAAAATACGGTCTCTCAAAATCTTGCCCAAAATGCCAAAAAAGGTAAGACTATAGTATTGGGTTTTTTGTGAAATTTTGACTCGATCAGAAGTCGCACAAAATGCGTTTTCCCGCATCGTAGAGCATTCCTCTACTTATTGCGCGCCTTCCTGAATAAAAATACGGTCTCTCAAAATTTGCCCAAAATGCCAAAAAAGGTAAGACTATAGTATTGGGTTTTTGTGAAATTTTGACTCGATCAGAAGTCGCACAAAATGCGTTTTCCCGCATCGTAGAGCATTCCTCTACTTATTGCGCGCCTTCCTGAATAAAAATACGGTCTCTCAAAATCTTGCCCAAAATGCCAAAAAAGGTAAGACTATAGTCTTGGGTTTTTGTGAAATTTTGACTCGATCAGAAGTCGCACAAAATGCGTTTTCCCGCATCGTAGAGCATTCCTCTACTTATTGCGCGCCTTCCTGAATAAAAATACGGTCTCTCAAAATCTTGCCCAAAATGCCAAAAAAGGTAAGACTATAGTCTTGGGTTTTTGTGAAATTTTGACTCGATCAGAAGTCGCACAAAATGCGTTTTCCCGCATCGTAGAGCATTCCTCTACTTATTGCGCGCCTTCCTGAATAAAAATACGGTCTCTCAAAATCTTGCCCAAAATGCCAAAAAAGGTAAGACTATAGTCTTGGGTTTTTTGTGAAATTTTGACTCGATCAGAAGTCGCACAAAATGCGTTTTCCCGCATCGTAGAGCATTCCTCTACTTATTGCGCGCCTTCCTGAATAAAAATACGGTCTCTCAAAATCTTGCCCAAAATGCCAAAAAAGGTAAGACTATAGTCTTGGGTTTTTTGTGAAATTTTGACTCGATCAGAAGTCGCACAAAATGCGTTTTCCCGCATCGTAGAGCATTCCTCTACTTATTGCGCGCCTTCCTGAATAAAAATACGGTCTCTCAAAATCTTGCCCAAAATGCCAAAAAAGGTAAGACTATAGTCTTGGGTTTTTTGTGAAATTTGACTCGATCAGAAGTCGCACAAAATGCGTTTTCCCGCATCGTAGAGCATTCCTCTACTTATTGCGCGCCTTCCTGAATAAAATACGGTCTCTCAAAATCTTGCCCAAAATGCCAAAAAAGGTAAGACTATAGTCTTGGGTTTTTTGTGAAATTTTGACTCGATCAGAAGTCGCACAAAATGCGTTTTCCCGCATCGTAGAGCATTCCTCTACTTATTGCGCGCCTTCCTGAATAAAAATACGGTCTCTCAAAATCTTGCCCAAAATGCCAAAAAAGGTAAGACTATAGTCTTGGTTTTTTGTGAAATTTTGACTCGATCAGAAGTCGCACAAATGCGTTTGTCCGCATCGTAGAGCATTCCTTACTTATTGCGCGCCTTCCTGAATAAAAATACGGTCTCTCAAAATCTTGCCCAAAATGCCAAAAAAAGGTAAGACTATAGTCTTTGGATTTTTGTGAAATTTTGACTCGATCAGAAGTCGCACAAAATGCGTTTTCCCGCATCGTAGAGCATTCCTCGACTTATTGCGCGCCTTCCTGAATAAAATACGTTCAGCATTCCTCTACTTATTGCGCGCCTTCCTGAATAAAAATACGGTCTCTCAAAATTTGCCCAAAATGCCAAAAAAGGTAAGACTATAGTCTTGGGTTTTTGTGAAATTTTGACTCGATCAGAAGTCGCACAAAATGCGTTTTCCCGCATCGTAGAGCATTCCTCTACTTATTGCGCGCCTTCCTGAATAAAAATACGGTCTCTCAAAATTTGCCCAAAATGCCAAAAAAGGTAAGACTATAGTCTTGGGTTTTTTGTGAAATTTTGACTCGATCAGAAGTCGCACAAAATGCGTTTCCCGCATCGTAGAGCATTCCTCTACTTATTGCGCGCCTTCCTGAATAAAAATACGGTCTCTCAAAATTTGCCCAAAATGCCAAAAAAGGTAAGACTATAGTCTTGGGTTTTTGTGAAATTTTGACTCGATCAGAAGTCGCACAAAATGCGTTTTCCCGCATCGTAGAGCATTCCTCTACTTATTGCGCGCCTTCCTGAATAAAAATACGGTCTCTCAAAATCTTGCCCAAAATGCCAAAAAAGGTAAGACTATAGTATTGGGTTTTTTGTGAAATTTTGACTCGATCAGAAGTCGCACAAAATGCGTTTTCCCGCATCGTAGAGCATTCCTCTACTTATTGCGCGCCTTCCTGAATAAAAATACGGTCTCTCAAAATTTGCCCAAAATGCCAAAAAAGGTAAGACTATAGTATTGGGTTTTTGTGAAATTTTGACTCGATCAGAAGTCGCACAAAATGCGTTTTCCCGCATCGTAGAGCATTCCTCTACTTATTGCGCGCCTTCCTGAATAAAAATACGGTCTCTCAAAATTTTGCCCAAAATGCCAAAAAAGGTAAGACTATAGTATTGGGTTTTTTGTGAAATTTTGACTCGATCAGAAGTCGCA
>JABSTT010002767.1:0-41845 GCA_013339685.2 Hyalomma asiaticum
GGTTGTTGCTGTGAACTGAAAAAAAGAAACGCTACATAAGTCTTGTGCGAATAATTGCAGCTCGCCAGCATAGCTTAATAACCTTTTTTTAATAGAATAATGCGCGGTAATAAATGACTAACTAGATTTCATTACTTTTCCATTTTGGACTATGCGATAATGTGCCATTGGGAAACATGCCATAGGGGCACAAGCGGTTGTAAAATGCTTAATGGTATCAGGACGTCTGTAGTACTTCTCACATATTTATCTTTCGCTATGTTCCCCAGCACTAATGCATGGCATTTGTTCGAGCTTATTTTCAACGTCGAAATATTATCTGCCTAATTTGGTGTTGATGCGCAGTGGTAACTTATAGCAGGTGAGATATCGCACTGCTCAGCACGACGAAGTAAGTCCAGTTCTCGGACACGGCAGCCCAATTTTGTCGGGGGCTTAATGGAAGTACATAAATTTGGTTTCACCCTAATGAACTCTAGGTGGTCATACACTTTAGCGCGGTAACCTTAAATTTATTTTATAGGTGCACAAAAATGTGAAAATATGCTCCTTTATAAAGGTTAAGAGGACTTTAACCTTTATAAAGGAGCATATTGTTACGTTTATTGTTCCACAATATTTTCACATTTTTGTGCACCTATAAATTAACTAAAGCTTACCGCGCTAAGAGTGTAGGGTTCACTCTATTGAACCCTTGATCACTTCAACCATGGTTTTGATTCGCCCACAGTCCAATCGTCATTGCCACACCTTGTAAAAATGTTTGGGATGGAATGAATATCTTAAAAAAAAATCGCAGCATATCCACGGGGTGAATGATGATGAGTGGGCGAAGCTCCGGAGGGAATCATCGGTAAACCGTGAATCTTCCGTGCAATTCGCCCAGTCGATCATCATGTGAAGACGTCTCACGCAGCCCCTTACACAGGCCGGAACGCGCACCGCGTTTGTCGACGCCACCACATGACTGCTGAGAGAGTAAAAGGCGGAGAGGCCTCAGCGTCTTACAACAGCTTCTTACACGGGTCGTAACGCGCTAGCACAAACGCGTTAAAAACGCGCCGTCTTTCGTTAATATTGGGTGTTTACTGTCATCGTGGTGCATGTGTCCATGTGCGCTTCATGGCGTAGTGGCTAGCGCCGCGCGTTCGGAAGCGAGGGGCCCTGGTTCGATTCCGCACTTCGGACACAACGTTCGGAATTTTTTTCTCTTCGTCCATGGTCCATGAAGCGCGATCCGACGCGTACGGCGACGATCCAGGAGAATGAGAGGAGCGCTCCCGGCGCAGCCCCGTGCAGCAACTAATCGGAGAGCAGCGGCACCTCCAGCGATGGATGGATAGATGGATGCTACGAGCGTCCCCTTTGTAACGGGGCGGTGACATGTTCGCCACCAGGCTCGTAAAGGCACAGCGCTCATATACAAGTACCGCCATCTAGCGGACATTCCAAGAACTAAACGAGAGGTGGCTACCTACAACTACATACATCGGGGACGCAGGACCCACGCCTTAAGGAGCTTCGCCCCTAAAACTGCTGAATAGGAACGCAGTTACTGTTGGTGATTTTTTTCAGAAGCGCACTTGCAAAAAGGGGAGTGGGAAAGGAAGCGCTCAGCAGTAGCTTCATTCGGTGACCATTGACTATCGCAGCATTTTGCAAAAGTGACCATAGCCTATGTCTTGACCTTCACTTCTGCTTCCCGTTATGCTCTAACCATTGACAGTAGAATGGGCAAGATGCTAGGGAGGAGCATTGTGGAGTGCGATGGAGTGACTGAATCGTGCGTAAGCACCGGACATATAAGTGGATATGGTGATTGTGAAGAAAACTGTTAAGTGTCACTCAAGGACAAGACAGAGAAGAGCACACCCAATAACAGGACAAGCTTGTCCTGTATTCGTTGTATTCATTTCCGTTTTATTTCAAGGTTACGCTTACCAGTTTTCTTCAAGACTAATGCTAAAGCTGGTAACACAGGCGCGGAATTACGAACTGCGCACAATATTTCGTTTAATAGTGGGTCTCTTCTAAAGCGGACATAGCTTTCTTTCCTATGCACCCGAAATTACACCGCTGTCACGTGATGGTGGGTATAGAAAAAAAAAATATGTATCTCGTCGCTGCCCCGTAACTCTGTACGCCGTCACCAACACCCTGCTTGGGCTGTGTAGTATACGTCTGTATACTGCCTTGCAATTTACCTTTGCTATAAAGTGCAACGAGGGACCGGCGTGCCACGGTGGAGGCGCTAGCCAGAGAGTAAACTCCAGAGCAAGCACGCGATGTCATACCCTTGTATTTTTCGGCAATTCCTGGCACTTGTTCCATTTTGATATTTCTTCCTTTTGTTATCGCACCATGATCACCATGCAGTTGTAGCCCTGTCATCACGGTCCCCCATCACTGTGTTCCGTGCTCCAAATAAAAACCTATTCAAGCAAAATCTATTCTTGCTTAGATTATAATGACAACACCCACATTGAAATGACACCGTCTCTTTCGGTAAAAGTTCTCGTTCAAGATGACTTCGTCTGACCGAAGTTATCGATCCCACCCAAGGCGACGAAAAATTAGCAATCAGTGAACAATGACAAAATGAAGACTGTGGTATGTCAAAAACGACGGGTCCACGAGAACGTAATAAATAAATGATGGAAGCAATCACATAACCACGCCCATACACAGAACGTACCACGAAGATGGAACGAGAAAATAATGTATTGATGAATACGCATCGTTCGAAGTACCTAAGAGGACAAGAGACTTCTGTGAAATGTCTCCTCAGTACTCAATAAACATGCATCTATTAGTTTATTTTATCGATTTGACACTCAAACATAATAATGATGTTGCTGTTTACCACTGCGCTATGTTCCCGAAATGACATTGATATTGTACACTGGAGTCGACTATGGGAAGTGCGCCCGTTTCCTTAACACCAACGCTGTACAGACGGTGCAGAAAATATACATGCTAGACCTAAACAAACACTCCACTAAATGGTGTAATCGCTCGTCAATCATGTTATGACGCCAAAGTGTTACGTCCATGGGAAAAGTTTACAAGTTCAATAAGACATTTGCTAACGTTTCTTTGCTCAACGTTCCTTGCATTTTCCATTATTTGCGCAGTGCCGAAAACCCTGACCCTGACAGTTGCGATGCCTCCAAGTTACCAACACCACGGGCAAACCCTCTCCTTACGTTGCGCCACAGCGAGAGAGAGAGAACCGCTGAAGCTTGATCACTTCGCACGCGTGATCTTGGCAGCGTCCCCGGTACACTCTTAGCAAGGTTATCTTTAAGTTATTTTATAGGTACACAAACATGTGAAATTATGCTGCTTTACTAAAGGTTAAAGCACTGTAACGTTTAATAAAGGAGCATATTTTCACATTTTTGTGTACCTATAAAATAAATTAAAGGTTACCGTGCTGAGAGTGTAAGGTCGGTACTGGTAAAATGACGGGCGTCCCTGCTGTTGTTGATGCCAAAGCACACTATATGCAGACGCGCTCAAAGTACGGGTCTCATAATAATATCCTCTAGGTTTTCTTTATTCTTTTTTCAGATGGTGCCTATTTTCTGAACAGATGATGAAAGGCCCTTGAATATTAGGATCCGATCCATTACCGGGAAACTGGGAGCAAGTTAATACTAACACTGCATTCGTCTATAGCGAAATATTGTGGAGAAAGCTGCGAAATAAAGAAAAATAGTTGGGATAAAGTGGAGGACCACAGAACGCGCAACGGAAGAACAACGATAGGTGTAACGTTACAGGACACTAAGTCACGGCAAAGGGTAAGGGAAGAAAGAGGAGTAGCTGTTGTCGCTTAGTCAAGCGAAAGCAGTGGACCTTAACAGGATACTTTGTGTCGAAGAGCAGACAGACCACCAGTGACAACGACAGATGGCCAGTGAGAACGACGGAAACGATACTAAGACAGGAAAAACGGCGGTATTGAAAATCGTTGAGATGTACCTCCGTCCAGCCGGAGCGGACGTAATATAGGCTGATAATAAGATGGTGATGATGATGCTGAAGCTTTTACGTGTGTGACCTTTCTGTCTCTCTGTCCTTCCGTCCGTACGCCCGCCTGTCTGTATGTCTCTTCTTTTCTTTCACCTTTTCTTCCTTGACATCTTCCTTCCGCTCGTTATTTCTCTCCATATTGTATATATTTTTCTTATGTATTTCCTTCTCCTTTTTAAGGCTTTTTTTTATATGCAGCGTGTTTCCTTGCTTATTTCCCGGGCAGACTATCCAAGGGGTTCACAAGGCTGAGACATGCTACCATCTCTGTTTGCTGAGCAAGCACGTTTTGAAGGAGCGCGCTTTGCGATTGACAACTCGAAGTGGAAAAGAAAAAGCAGTTGCGCGGGCGCGGCTTTCACGATGATGATGGCGTTCGAGCATGGCAGCACCATGAAGATAACGCTAATGAGGCTGAGAGTTATGAGGCTATAGGAGGCTCGTACGAAATAAAAGTGCTATAACGCATCATGGTTTCAGGCAGCCATACTGACGCAACGAAACTACCTGGAGGGACTTGTCCCCTGAAGAAGCTCTTCAGAAGCTTTTCTGTTCTGTCGAAATCAGTAGCGCAGTCCCGGCCAGACGAAGACGAAGAAGATTAGTGCGCTCTAAGCACGAGCAGCCGAGCATTCCTGGCAGAGCGTTCTACGACGTGGCCTTTTCATATGTTCCTTCGCATCGCAGGCGTTGTACCCAAGGTGGAAATGAGCTACTGCCGGACAACGCAATCTCGAAAACGAGCTTCGAAGAGGCACATCACCGCAGCGAGGTTTCGGAAAAACGAGGAGCGGGGCATGGCGAGGGTGGAAGCACAACAGCGCGGTGACTCAGCGAAACGCCAACATCGGTTCGCACAGGTGAGCCTGAGAGGTCACAGCGGTGATATGTTATACTGATGCTTTCTTTAGGAGACTAAGCAACTTTTCCAGTCGAAGAGAACTTTCACAGCGCTGACTGTTCCCCCGCAACAGTATAGTATCAGTGACCCCCGCTCTCTTCCTTCTGTTGCTGTTTTAAACCCAGATGACTGTATAAAATATGGACGTCGTATTTCTACTGAACTGTGCAGCTAACTCACGCTTCTTAAATGCATGAGAACGCTTGGTATTTGATGGCACCACCAATTTTATTACGTTCCCTTCGTGGACTGCACCACATCTCCGCTGTTGCGGAATGTGCCACAGTGACAAGCGGTGTTACAGGCATGAACTTATCTGCACTTTCTCCAAATGTACCTCTCACTATTATTCCCTTCTCTACCTAACTTGCTGGCCAACCAAACCGGTAGCGTAAGGCGAGACACCGTGCTGCTAAGTTCGAAGGCACGTGTTGGATTCTCGGCTATAGTGGTTCCATCCTGATAGGATGGAACAGCTTAAGCTCAACTGCAAGTACGCTGCTGCGCTTGCATTATGCTCCCAGATGACTGCATAAACTAGATGACTGCAAAAAACATGGATGTCATTTTTTTCTACTCGATGGTGCGTCTAATTCACATTTCTTATAATACATAGGAACACCTGAATCGATAAGATCGCGAAGAGATCGCTAAAAGCGATGTAAGACAGGGATATTCGCTGGAGCCAACGTTACGACAAGTGTACTTGTCTTCGTCAGGACGGCAATTGATTTGTTCATCGATTCACGCCTCCATCTTCCCCTGAGCTTCTCTTTAGATAGGAACGCTTGGTGTTTGATGGGATCATTAATTTTTTACGCCTAGTCATGGGCTAGACCACTATTGAGGTGTTGTGCCACATTGACGAGGGGTATCGAAATCATTACGTTATCTGTACTTTCTCCACATGTGCCTCTCACTATGATTCCCTCAACTAGAGTCATACATCCCTCTTTTTGATGGAACATCGGTGTGGCTAAATTTTCAATATCTAACTTGCTGCTGATCCAAAGCTGTAGTGTATCATTTGAGATCCCGTGATGCTAAGTTCGAATACGCGGGTTGGATTCCCGACTCAGTAGTGCTTCCATTCCGATAGAGGGCAAATGCAAGCGCAGCAGAGTACTTGGAACTGGGGGTAAGTTAAAGTATAGTACATGGTGCTCAAAACTTACCCAACTATACCAGCAGTTCCAACCTACGGCGACAGTTGCGGTCACATGTCCTACTTCTGGCAAGCTGTACACAAATTCCACGCTCGACTTATGGAAGAATTCGGGAACAGCATTCGTAAATACATCAGAACGTTTTCGATAGTCAGGTGTATGGAACCGCTTCGTATATGGTGGGGACGTATCTATTCAAACATGTGCCATGGAGCCGCCTGTAGTTTTTTTTATTATTATTGGAAGCTGGCTTTCAAGGGACCCTGAAACGGTTTTGACGATTTTGTGCAAACATGGTGATCCGGTAGAGCGGGTCACTAGGACAATTACAGGACAGATTTCAGCGCTGTGCATAAAGTGCGTAATTTACAATAGGGTTTTGAACACGCGTATCTCAAAAGGTCGCAGCGGCTCGCCAAAAGGCGTTTTCAAACGCCCCCGTCATCGAGCGATCGAATGCGAGACCGCTGATTGGCCCCCTAACATGTGACGTGCACGTAATGTTCCCAATCTAAATGCAAGAACGTGCTCCTACAACGTGCTCCTTCGTTTCAGCCAACGGTATCGTCGCGGTATCTGGCGGCGTACACACGAGTCGCCGGCGCTCTATCGCAGAGGCTAGCACTGCCGAGGCTGGGGAGCTTAGTAAAGATATCGAGGCGCTATGTAGCGGCGGAGGGCTCCGCAGGGCGGCGGACGAGGGAGGCGCAGTCGTCGCTAGCGCGCACTCCGCAGCTGATCGAGTTGAGGAGGAACAGCAGTGGTAAGGAGGAAGGCGACAGAAATAAGCTCATAGCTGCCTTAGCGCATGGTGCTTCGCTTTATTTATGGTGTGAATGATTTCACAATTGTGTTGCCTAATCAGTGACGCAATGTCAAAAAAGCGTTTCAGGGACCCTTTAATGCTTTCAAGCATTCAAGGCAACACCGCTGTGCGCGAAATGAGGCACGTCAAAGGGACATATCCACTAGGGACATCATCTATCCGCGGCTGTTAAAACTCTTCGAAAAATCAGTTCCATGGGACGCTTCTCAGAAGAAGCCACTGCGCGATGGAGCAAGATTGTTGCATGATTGTTCATTTCTCGGTTGGACAATGGAACATTGCTCGAAAATACGGGAAGAAACATATGGCTGAACGTAATTGATCGTCCCTTCTTTAGCTGTACATTTTTTTGATTACCGCTACCTTAGGGTGCGCTATGCACTCTTCCAAATTTCTGCGCTAATTGTGTGTATGTTAAACGCGAAAGCGAACCGCACATTTAGCCACCGTCATTTTCGAACGAGCGGGTGACTAAACCGGCGAGCAGTCAATGGGGCGCTATCCTGCCGTAGTTACTCGTATTTTCTTAGCACGGTAACCTTTATTTTATAGATATACAAAATTGTGAAAATATACTCTTTTACCGAAGCTTAAAGCACTTTAACATTTATTAAAGGAGCATATTTTCACATTTTTGTGTACCTATAAAATAAACTACAGGTTACCGTGCTAAGAGTAATGGTGTCACCACAAGTTACAAATCTCGGCGTATATGTATCGTGAGACCCTGGGTTTTGTCCCGCATCAGTTTAACTAGTAGGCAATTCGGAAAATGTTCTATTCTATAACGCGCAGGTTATTACTAGGATTTGCGCCACATGTCCCAATAATGTCGAGAAGGCGCTGGAATTCCGGATGTGCACTACCGACATCCTTCTGTTGCTGTCGCTGCTATTGGTGCTTCTTCTCGATGAGCCAATGCCACGCCATCACCACTCGCAAGCAGGCAAGCACGTCAAGGTGAATATGCCTATGAAGGTTATTGAACAACAAAGGTGACAAATTAAGAAGGCACCACTTAACACGATGTATTTCAGGCGTACTTTGCGTCATCGGTTAATTTGAACAGCATATCTTTCACCGCTTCACTCAAGTAATAATAGTTTGTTTCCAACTGGTTCAATCTTCAATATGCCACTACTTATTTTCCCGCACGCTCACCACTCCTTTTCTGGACATCCAGGGCAACATTAAGGGCCGCGGCGTAAGCAGCGGCAATTTCAAAGGACTGCAAGAAGGGCAGTTGTGCACACCCAACATCACGTTCCCGCCGGTGCTTCAGGTGCTTCAGGGGCTTGTACGATGTGGTGACTGCCGACGAGCACCACCTGTCCAGAAGGTAACAGTTGGTATTCAATCTGTTTTAGATGAACAGCACCGTAAATTCACACAGGACGATCAAGTAATTCATAAACAATGCAGGCATTCCTTCAAGTAGCCTGATGAGTTTCTCCTCCTCGTCGCTGCTGACGGCGCCTGCGGCTCCAACGAGGCGGCTCTGTCCGTCCATGATGGGAGTTTCATACGATGACCTGAAATGTGAAGCGGTGCAATACTGCTACAAACAATGCGCGATCCCAGCAGCTCCGGTATCGCAAGCCTATGGGGAGATTTCTACAGTGTGTTAGTATTATTTATGACTTCCATGTCGCTAATAGTTTAAAGAATCTACTTTATGAAATATCTTCGTTTGATTTATTAAAAGCGTTGTGAAGCGTCCTATCTGTCTTATTATTTGAAATAGTCTGTACTTATCGCGAGTTCATTGTAATAGCAATGCGAATTCGTCCACCCGTCCATACTTATTTAGTGACCTAAATTCTTTGCCATCGAGACTTTCCTTTCGTACTACAGAACAGACTAAAATGGAAACCTTCTTGACATTCTTCGGCAGGTACTGTATCTTAGACAATAGGCGTGTTCCTTAGCGCTAGATCGCTTTAACAGCATTTTTCTGAAGTGTAATGAGCCATAATATTTTTCATTTACGTTAGTAATCGTGCAATAGTCCATTACAGTGGTATAGACAAGACCTCAATGGTCATATCTCCGAGTACTAGATTAAAATTCAACAGCAGTACATCGCAGAAGAACATTTTGTATGCGTGTGAAAATGCTTTAGCAAGGACGTCCATGCGTTTTGCGATATTCTTGCTGGGATCTTATGAAGATTTGGCAAGAATGGAGGTACTGGAATAAGTGTTTTTTACTGTAATGAGTAGTGTAACGATCCAGTTTGGTGGTCTGCCCCCTTAGTAATGCAATGACATATTTCAAGCGACCAAGTTCAAGAAAATTACTGAGTAGTTTCCAGGTCACATCTTCTCTTTTCTAAGAACCTTGTGGACACGGAAACGCAGGATTCCGTCCTCAGAAGATCTACGGCGAGCAACTTGAAGCGCGAAAAAGTGCGACCGAAGGCACGCCATACTGCATGGCTCCAGAAAGGCAACACTATTACCTCCTGACGTTAAGGACAAGGGCCTGCATACAGAGATGGTTGTGGGTGAGAAGGTTGTGGGCGAAAGCAGGCACGTCAAAGGGAGATATCCACTAAGGACATCATGTATCCACGGCTGTTAAAACTCTTCGATGAATCAGTTCGATGCGGACGCTTCTCAGAAGAAGCCACTTCCGGATGGGGCAAAAGTGTCGCATGATTGTTCATTTATTGGTGGGACAATGGAACATTGCTCGAAAAAACAGGGTGAAATATTGATTGTGCCTTCTTTAGATGTACATTTTTTTCGATTACTGTCTGGTGGAATCTTAAAGATAATAGAAAATATAGTTTTATTGATGCCATATACAGCTCCCTTGTGTGGGGCACGAATCTACCTGATCTCAAAATGTCTGTCTCAGAATTCCAGTCATTTAACTACCGGTGTCTGCCAAAACAACCTGTCTTTGTGACGCTTTAAATGTGCAAGTTTTCTATTATGTGCAAATTATAGAACACCATTCATAGTCATACGCTCAATCTCTAAAGGCACCGCACTGCTCTAATTATGATGACTTCTTGAACTTATTGGTTCTGTTGGCCATTATCATTAGTATTGGATGTTTTTACAATATTAGGAAATAACTTTCAAATGTGCCGAATTAAAGGAGTCCGGATACCAGAACTGTACAATCAGTTGGCTAGAGCGTAGACTTTGCGTGCTTACAACAAACGCTGTGACGAAGTTTGAAGGAGAACAGATGGGTTAAAGGTAAGTAGAGTGATGCAAAGTCCACAAACCAAGTTTCGTTACCGCTTCCTGGCTTATTGCGACTACCATCAACAAAACTGTTTACGCCAATAAAGACCTTGGCAATGAGCGGCGATCAGACAACAAAGCTTGAGTACTCCACAAAATGTTATTCATCTGCGTCACCACTGCCAACTTTAGCGTTCCTTAGGCGGGATCCTTAAAATTGTAAACGGTGCCACATAATTCGCGTATTAAATTGATGGCGACATGATCCCGCACGTACCGCTTCTACAGGGGCCCCACTATCCGGCCTTCTACAAAAGACAATACAGTCATCAAAGAATATTATGGCGCCTCAACTCCATCAAACGTTACGTCTGCTGCATATATTCGGTCATGGAAGAAATAAACAACATTCTTTTACCTGACGTAAGCAATATAAGCTTTCGTCTGTGTCTCAGCGCCTTTACGACAAACGAAGGCTTTGGAGATCACGTGTGACCTCAGGACGAGCCGCTCCTTCACGCAAGCGCGAGGAATATATGCCTTGGAGTACCGAAATTCAATACTGATTCGGATCAAATAATTGTTTTGTCAATAGATCCTAACTGCTTATTCCTTTATCCTATGTAACACTGTTTGATTGATTATTATTAATCTCGATGTACATGTTTTAATAATGTATGCGAACATTTCCTCCCCCTTTTTTTGAATCTCGCTCCCAAAAACGCAGCTGTAGTTAGATTATTTTTAGATGAGAACACTGACAAGCAGGGCACCCGAGGCGACACGCTCAGCATAACCTTCATTCAGTGCTGACTCACTATAGGAGCATTTGGCAAATGTGAATTAAACATAGCGATTTTCTTGATTGTCAATACGTTTTCGCGTTATGCGCTAACCAACTTCATAAGAACGGGCAGAATGTTGGTAGTATTGTGTGGTCGTTGGTTTTCGGATAGTGCACCGTCGTAAAATATGCTGTGTATAAATAAAGAATGACATTCATAAACACGATAACCTTTCATAAGAATAATTGTGCCGTGATTATTACCGTGTCGGCACGTTTTTCTTCAATGTATATTGCCTAATTTCTATGCAGCTCTTCTTTCTACCGTAGCGTTTATCGGAAGCTTTACACGTGGTACACATAATAAATAAACATTGTCGTTTACCCAAATTTCTCGGAAAGGTGGCCGCTGTATGCATGGTATTTCTGAATAAGTAATACAAATTATTTAGCTAAATCAAAACTAGGTATAATAATGTGCACATTGATGAACTGACTGAATCGCGCGAATGCACCATACATATCAGTTAGTATAATCATATTAAAAACAAACTGGTAACTGCGACTCAAAAACAACAAAGAGGAAAACGCACCGATCACAGACAAGCTTGTCCTGTGTTTGTGTTCTCTGTTTTGTCGTGGCGCTTACCAGTTTACTTCGAGACTAATGCAAACACTGGCAACACAAAGCGACATTGCGAATCGCGCGCCATTCAGTTTAAACGGGAGTTTCTTCTAAGCGAAGATAGCATTCTGTGCGTATATGCTCCTGAAATAGCACGGCTGCGCCTTGATGGCGAGTAGGTCAAAACTTCCACGCATGCATCTCGTCCTGGAACCCTAACTCGGTACAGGGTCATAAATACTATGTTTGTGGCGTATACTATACGAATCTATTCAAATCTATACTGTCTTGCATGTTGTAACTATGCTATAATGTGTAAAACGGGACCCGCAGTCCGAGGTTGAGGCGCAGCGCTGAAAGTAAGATCCAGCACAAGAATGCGACGCTTTCCACAATTTGCACGTATGCATCTCGTTCCTGACCACTAACTCGGTACACGGTCTCATTCACACAGTGTCTGTGGTGCATACTATTTATCTTGAAGCATTATTGAACTATTCTCTACCGTGTAAAACGAGACGGGCAGGCGAGGGTGCAGGAACACGAATCAAGGTAGACCTAGGAGAAGCATGGGACGCCATCCACATCTTTATCCTCTCAAATAATCGCGCTGGTTCTGTTTCATTATTTCTTCCCTCGTTCTCACACCGTGCACGTCCGTTCGTCACTGCACAAAGGCGTTGCGCGCGTCTCGTAAAAAATCAGTTCGAGGAAAGCCTTCCCATTGCTTTTCCTAGCAACATTGATCTTGCTTAGATTGTAGTTATACAACTAACATTGAAATAGCGCTGTCTTTTTCAACAAAACCTCTCGATTGATATACGCTTTTGGGGGATCCATGACGCGGATAGCAGCGACGGCGACGCAAAACCGACGATGAATAAATACTGACAATGAAGATGATGGTCCGTGAAAAACGCCGATTCCACGAGGACTTGAGCTATTAATGTTGTAAGCAATTCCACAAATATGCCTACATAGGTTATGTACCGTTACCAAAGAGTGAAAAAAGAAATTGCGGTCATGAATGATCGAAGGTCAGCACCAAAACGTACTATTCCAAATGTAAAACTTTAAAGGTGTCCAAACTCCATAAATATAAGCTATTCCTTGAAATTATGCGGCAATTTCAGTCTGACAAACATTCCTTCCAGAGTAAATACAGCGTAAAAACGACAGGCTATAACTTCAGAAATATTTTGTACCTATACCACATAGGAGAACAAATTATGAGGAACAAAAACCTGCTGTGCAAATTCCTAACCTCCTCAATGAATATGCCTTAATCACAGATCTCCTCTATTCCGGAATTAGAAAGCAAGCATTTCAAAAAACGATAAAAGAATTATTATTTTCAGAGCATTAACTAAAGTTAATTAATGAAGACTATGATTCCGCATCAGTGTCATGTATTGTTTTGGTTTTTCTTTCCTTTTTTTTCCTATGTGACTCGTAAGCCCTATCAGGTTGTTCTTGGTTGCCTTTCATTCTATTTTGCTCGATAGTTATACGTGCATTTTTTGTTATATTTGTGTTGTACTTCTACTTTATTTTAGTGCTAAATACCAGTCAAACTGTACAACATTGATCTTATTTGTCTTTGTCCGTTTACTGTATTTATTTTGATGAACTGTACATCTCACCCATGTAAACAAATGTACGTGCGACTTTCATGTCGCTTTTATGATCGCAAATGTCCTTCTGCTGCCGCTGCTGTATAGGTGGCACGGCCCAATCAGGCAATGTTTGCCTTTAGCCGTGTCTCCTTCGACAATTGCCGAGATTGTTCTAAATGAACTATTAAAGAAATAAAGAAAAGAAATAAAGAAGGAGCATCGCTGGAGCTACCTAAGGTGTTTCTAACCTATATTTAAATGCGTTCCGTTTATCCGCGACTTTGACACTCAGAATTGATCCAGCTGTTGGTCACAGGGCAATAAGTTCCAGACACGACATATATCACTTTACAAGTGAGTATGGCAAGCGGACCCGCCACATTAAGGACAACAGTACACCGACGCGGTAGCCCAAGAATTCGGGTTTCGGGAGAATCGTGTTTGAGCGCAAGAGCGTTACGTCTATGTTACCTATTTACCTATTACCTAGTTTACCTATTGCTAAATACCTTGCTTTTAATTTTTCTTTTACTATCAGTTATGTGCGCACTACCGTGGTCGTTGACTGTTGCAGTAGAGATTCCATCAAAACAGCGAGTGCCGAATGCGTGCTTTCGTATAGGTTGCAATACAGCCACCCGACCGAGGCTCCGAAGACTAACAACTTCGCATACGCAATCACGGATTCATGACAGCGTCTGACATAATAGCAGTCCTGCTAAAAGGGCGGGCCTTTTTGCTCTAGTCAGTGCCATAGCACATTGTATGCGGGCGCGTTCAACGCGCGGGTGTCACGATTACTTATTCCCGTTTTCTTTTTAGGTGACACCTACCTCTAAACCAGATGTCGTAACACCATTAATAATTAGGATCCCTTCCACTACCAGGAAACTGGAAGCAAGCGGAGATTGTCACTGCATTTGTCCGGTACTAAAATATGGTGCAGAAACATTGAGGGTAAAGCAAGTACTCAAGATAAGCTCAAGGGCCAAACAACACGCAGTCCGAAGAAGTATGCGAAGAAGAGACTAAGGATGGCGAGTGACAACGTCAGCATGGATGCCACGACCTGGGAAACTTTACAAGGGAAAGCAAAATTTTGTTGGGTGATGAAATTAAGAAGGTCGTCGACATAAAGAGGAATCAAGTTGCTCAACGCAGAGCATATAGGAACATTGGGATAGGCCTTGGTCCTAGCGTGGCCATGAAATATGCTCATAATAATGGTGATGCTGAAGCTTGGCGCATGCTGTCCTATCTTTTTCTTCCTTCGTGTCTGTCTGTCTGTCTGTCTGTCTGTCTGTCTGTCTGTCTGTCTGTCTGTCTGTCTGTCTGTCTGTCATAACCGTACGCCTCGGTTATGGCCGAAAATTCCTTTTATGCAAATAAGCTTGCAGCCGAAGGGATCGCGATGTTTGACAGCGAGAACCATATGCGGCGCTCGCTCCTTTTACATCTCGACAAACGATATGTGCTTGCATGGCGTTTGTCACAAACAGCGCATACGAATGTGCCAACAGCGCACAGAAATTTAGCGCCGGAAATAAAGTGATCTACGCAACAAAACAAGATGCAGGTCAGGCAACTAGCTGGTTATAATACGTAGTAGTATAGGCGCAGTTTCAAACGTTTCAAAAGCATACTCCGCTGGCGAGTTGAGCGAGAGAGGACGCACGTTACGTGCTAAAAATACGATATGATTATGGCGCATACCGTAGTGGAGGGCCCCGGAAATCTCGACAACGGCGGACGGACGATGGCGATCGAGGTGGTATCGTTACCTCAGTGGCACTGCGGAGAATGCCGCGAGAGGAGGTCACACTTGCGAATAACACATCTGGTGCACAATACAACCACGTAGAACAAACAAATTTCATTGTAGTTCACATATGCCGAAGATACGACGGCTCCGAGGCAGTCAGCCACTGCAGTGCTGCATGTTTGCGCTGGCGCAGTTCATCTGCTGTTAAAGTTTATTCTCTCTCGGTGAAAGCGCAGCAAAAAAGAAGGGAAGAAAAGGGCCTCGGCTGGATACCCACAAACTCGACTGGTCACGCTAGTTTTCTCGCACGTACTTACATACACGACATACTAAACGAAGAGGAGCGCGTGAGAACGACGAATTGCAGGGCGGGCGTCACCACAGCCAGCTGGCGCAGCAAACAGCAACGACGCTTCTCTGACGCGCTTCGCTCTCTTCCGGGGACAAACAAGCAAATACTTCTGGCCATTCTGAGGCAAGACGTAAGGCACCGCGTCCAAAAATTGTTATCGGTGGCGATCTTGCAGTACGACAGCGGATAGATCGCTGTCAACGAGCTGGACTCAGCCATTCACGAGCCAGTTGAATTTCACAAGCATCCTGGAAGTGTGCACGATTAGAGAGCAAAAACAAAACAAAAAACAAAAAATGAAAGAAAAAAGGGGGAAAAGAAAAGGAAATCTTGTGAATTAAGATGTTCCTCGTTTTCTCATTTTCATGCGCACATATGCCGGTAAGAAATAAACGCCGCCATCACACACGCACACACACGCGAACACATACTCCCTTACGTGTGAAGGTAGTTCTGTTTCCTGCGGTGTCTTTATATATGCATATGTATACAGAAATGGAGTAGAACAAAGCTCCCTTAACACTAAAGGGAGCCTTTTTGCTGCAAACTCCCTCGTGCAAAGGAGGTAATATCAAAACCTTTTGCCCTTTTCACTCCCACGTTTTACGTGGGAATACAATGGAGGATGGCGAACATTTTCACTCCATGTCTGTTCCACTCAAAGGGAGTACGGTCTTCAGGCCGGGAGTTTCAAGGGAGGCCGCGTCGCTTAATATGCCCTTTTCGGGTTATTTGCGTTTACAGTGTACTGGAATTACAGTGTTTTTTTACTCTTATGAGTAGTGTAACGAATCAATTTGGTGGGCTGCTAGCTTAGTAATGTAATGACTTATTTCACGCGGATATTTTCAGGGAAGTGACAACGCGAGTGACAACGCTTGAGATTCTTGCAC
The DNA here is from genome assembly GCA_013339685.2 of Hyalomma asiaticum. Classification (NCBI taxonomy): domain Eukaryota; kingdom Metazoa; phylum Arthropoda; class Arachnida; order Ixodida; family Ixodidae; genus Hyalomma; species Hyalomma asiaticum. The sequence goes on from JABSTT010002767.1 coordinate 16,164, forward strand.
TCCCACGTCGTAGATCGTGCCTAGTTCCGTAAGCGCGCACGCTGCGAATCCTTATGGTTCAACTACACACAACAGAAATCTCCCACAGGCACCTTGTCTCTCGCGGGCGATCTCCCACAGGTCAGCGTTGTCTCCCACAGGTCTCCCACAGGTCAGCGTTGTCTCTCGCGGGCGAGGGCGTGTTCTTGTTCCTTGCGATCTGGTAAAGCGTTCATCGAAGAAAGAGTGTTTCCATACTCAACGCGCGCCGTTCGCTCTCTCTCACGACAGCAGATGGAAGAGAGAGAGATGGCGCGCCGGGAGGCACGCACCGAGAGCGATCGCGAGTGTGGCTACGACGCCACAACGGACAAGCCCCGACCCTAAGGAGCTTCGCCCCTAAAAAAGCTTGTGGACTATCCCTGAGCAGGTACTATACATTAGTATTTAGGTGAGTTCCTTAGTGCTAGCTTATTTCGGCAGGGTTTTTGCGAAGTGAACCTACCATGATTACGTTGGTGCAGATAGGAAGTTATCAGTAATATCATCGAGCACATGATTATACTTCCACAGCAGGTCACGCGTAAATATAATTCCTTGCCAATGTGTTAAATAAAATAGAGCCATGCAGTACGTTATATAATACTGGCTGGGGAAAGACGCGGCTGTGATGGATACTACAAATACATTTTTACTGTAGCGGTTAGTCTAACGAATCAATTTGGTGGATTCGTAGCTCAAATGTAATGAATTATGTCAAGCGCCTAATTTCAAGAAAATTACTGAATAGTTTCCAAATTATTTTTCGGTTATCGAAACATATTGTTGACACGGAACTGCAATATTCTGTACCGGGCGCTATGCCCTTTCCTGTTGGTGTGGCTCAACGTCGAGCAACTTGTACAGCAATATATTCAGCTACTCGGCGAGAACTGTCGGGCAAACATCACGCCAGGTGCCACTGACGGAGGGGACGACTTTTTTGTTATGAGCAAGACAGGATCATTTTAGCCGTCAACCGATGAACTCGTCGTAAGAAAAGTTGCTGGGGTATCACACGCCAAAGCACGGTATGATTTTACGGCACTCCGTATATAGTGGAGGGCGCGGGAAACCAAATAAGAGAAGTTTTGTACTACCTCATGGACTTAAAGGCGCAGACGTGCGCACAAAGAAGAAAGAGCGGTGGGGTCGGACGAGGGGGCCATGGCTTCCCTCTGACTACTTCTAAAGGGCGAGAAATCTTTGATGATAGCAAAAATAGGGTACTAGCGTTAGTTCTGTCGCTCACCGCTCCTTCAGGCGGAGCGGTGTGGTGGTGTATGATTCCAAGCGACCTCGACCTATCTGAATCAGAATTCTACTATCTAAACTACTGTTGCTTCTCAAAAGAACCGGGTCTGTGACACTTTGCATGTGTTTGAGCTTTCCACATTGTGTAAATTTTTAAACGCCTTCCGTATACTACTCATCTCATAGGGCTCAATGTAGAGGTAACCTTACCAAACGTGGAATTGATGGGGGGGGGGGGGGGGGGCACTCTGACGAGGACTACTTCCTGTACACAAGACCATGCGCAAGCGTATTGTCAAAGCCGTGTGATGCCGCAGTCGTGCGATCTAATCACAACAGTTTCAACTTTGCGCACTTGCAAGGCTGAGACGAAATTTCAATGCGAATAGATCAATTAAGGTGGTGTAATTCGACATGTTAACGTCTGCAAAGGAAGTGTGGTTCCCCTTTCCGGACATAATGCGGCAAACCAAGAACAAAATCTTACATAAGAGATCAAGAACAGTAACCTTGGAAATTTTTGCACAGGTAAGGCCAAGGTGCTTGAGAAGGCCTTGGCGCTGAGCGGAGATCAAACAACAGATCGCGTGGCCTTCGTCACCACATGCCGGCCTTTACAGTAGGTTCTAATATCCTACTTTATACAAAATATAGTATAATGATCGAAGAAGATTATAGCGTCTTCACTCGCTTAATCTTTATGTCTGCTGGGTGTGCTTATCCCTAGAAAAGAAAAATGGTTGGCAGCTGCGCACTAGTGGTGCGAAGAGTGAGGTAGCAGTGGAACTGGAGGCGTTCTCCTCCTCCTCACCCCGACATCTCTTTCCCACCCTTTGGTATACGCTGTTGTACAAGACTATGTCATGTTTCACCCTCTCCACTCCATTTCACCGTCACATTAATCCTCCGCACTTCCCATTCCAACCCTTGTTGGGATGGACGTGCCTATGCTTTGCTTCAACCACTCCCAGCGTCCTTTCCCTTTCCCGCGTGTTTGCTACACTATACTATAAATGCTATGCTATGCTTTACCTTCCCACTTCTTCTTCACCTTCGTGTCACCCTCACTCTCTTTCACCACCCGCTACAATTGCCTTTGTCACTTCCATCTTCTCTCTCTTATATATATATATATATATATATATATATATATATATATATATATATATATATATATATATATATATATATGTGCACGTTTCCGTTCATTCGGCATAACTAACATCTCTCTACGAAAGGAAGATGATGATCACATGCCCTTTCGCCACCAGTATCCCGTCCACATATTCAAATTCACATCAAAGGATGAATGAACCTTTCAGGTTGCATAACTTAGTAAATTAACCTCAAATTTGCCTGAGTCTTGGCTAATTCCCCCGAGTGGGTAGATGCCAAAGGTGAAGGATCATCATCATCATCATCATCATCATCATCATCATCATCAGTAGCAGGCGGAGATGTGACGTGGCCTGATCGGACGCATCCTCGCATCACAAGCCGCATTGGTCACAGCGGAGCGGCTACTAATAGAGCCGCACAGCCAACCATACCCCAACTGAAGAGACCATTCTCATCGTGAGTGCTTTTCCGCAAGGTAGCCTGCAACAAGTTGAGACTGGTGATGGAGAAGATCGAGGATTCTGCGGTGCGCAAGCATCAGTTCGTTCAGGTGAGCCCCACTGGTAACAGCGACCATATCGCGATGCGCGGCTATCTTTGCTTACGTATAAGCAGGGTTTCTAGACGACTAGATTCTTTTTTCCTACGAATAATAGTGCCAGAATGATAATGTCGGAAATGGGGAAAGTTCGTGATTCATCGTGTTATGGTGGATGTGAAGAAGAGCACTTTGTGGCCAAGAAAATGAACAGGGAGAAGCAAGTTTCTCTTTGTCTCTTTCTCTCTTTGTACTCATAAGAGTGTGACGCTTCACTTATACGGTAATGGCCCTTCATGGTAGTCTAGTGGCTATAGTACTTCGCCGTTGATCCGAGGGTCGTGCGGCTGCGTTTGGATGGAGGCGAAATGTTGAGGCTAGTGTAGTGGGCGATGTCAGTGCATGTTAAAGAACCCATGTAGTCGAAATTTCCGGAGCCCTCCACTACGGCGTTTCGCATAATCAAGTCGTGCATTTGGAACATCAAACCTCACAAACCAATCAACCTATGTGGTATGGCAGTGCCTGTGAGCGCCCGCCTCTATTAAAGCCGACGCAATTTAACACACAAACATGTTCGTTTTAAGTCTCCTCGCTGGTATCGCCCCTTCAATTTCCTATTAAACTGTGTGGACCTTCGGCTCTTGGTCACGTGCTTTGAAAAACAAAACAAAAAACAAACGAGCAAACAAAGGAAACCAAGAGAAGTCTGCACTGCCTTATCTCGTCTGTTAGTTAACATTCACTTTTGTTTTTGAGGCATACCTGGGGTATCGTCATTGCCACCAAGAAGCGGTGCCTCGCTCGGCACGTGATGCTCGCGGTACGCACGACCTGGCTTTTCTCCTCTGGTGCCCAGTCGACGTTCGAATAAGGGACATTGCTAGCTTGTACGACTGACTAGCCTCGTGTCTTGAAATAGCTTTCTTTATTCCGTGCTATCAACGGAATTGGTAAGAGAATATTGTATGTTATTCACCAGCGTCCTTCATTTATTTGAGTCTTTCGGTGTCACACCTTTTTATACCAGTGCGACACGATGCGTTTAACGTAATTGTAGGTTGTAAGATAAACCGCACAATATTTTCTTTTTTCTCTTTTTCTTTGTTGATAGCTCTTAACATTACCTTCTGGTCTAGTATTGTTCACGGCTTTTGTCATAGAGACATAACTACCTCAGAATTACGGCTGCCAAATATGGTGCAATTGAACATCTTCCTGAACTTAAAATCTACAAGATCTGTTTCTGAACGTTGCGATAGCTAAGCTTAAATATTGCAGCAGCCCGTAACTACAAATGTAGGTTCAACACGTATGCACGTTTCGCGTTAACGCCCACAGCCTTAAACAACAGCGTCGCAAAACTTGCGTTACGCAGTGAGTCTCAACAGATGTGCTGAATCTTGCTATTTCTTTTCAATCACAACGCAAGGTGGCGACAAGTCCTCGGTGCATACAAGGCAACGTCATGCTTAGCGCGAACAAGAACGTCATCGTGAACGTGACGCAAGAAAGTGATTTCCCCACTACCAACGGTGTTCAATTTCCCATCGCTATTGCTGCTTCAGGAGTCTGTGCGATATGGATGCCTCTCACAAAAGACCACTGCCGAGAAGGTGAATATTGATATGTAGTTTATCGAGCAGCAGCCGCGACTAGCTCTCACACTCTGAGTAATAGAACAACTTGAGCTTGCTTTGAATAATGCTATGCGTTTCGGCTGTAGTAAGACTGCAGTACGCATTGTTGCTAACGTATACGTGCTCAGTCTGCACATTTTACATGCCCCGGAATTTCTCAGTGTATACCCTTGCTATATACGAACTATCTGTCAACGGTGGCAGTGTCCTGGCATGCCGTATTGACCCCCATACCATAGGTACCATTACACGCAGGATCATTGTATCGAGTGTGTGCGAAATGAGCGCTGATATCGGATAGTGTTAGCTAACATACGCCATTCGTTGTTACATCATCATCACTGTTTTCATTCAATCTCAATCCAATGATAATTTGGCGCTTATGTAGACAAAAGGCTTGTCCGAATTTCTTTATTCTCATTGCTTTTTTCTTTAATACCAGGTGGTCGGTATTCTTCGGAACTCACCGGGCAACACCGCCCTTCGCGGAGCTAGGCGCATCAAAGCGTACAAGATGCACGAATACCAGCAGGCCACTACAACTAACATTCACCTGAAGACGCCGCCGTTGATGCTGCTGATTCTGTTCGAGGATCCAATGCGACCTGAGCACTTCTCGGGAGAAAGCACTGCGTAGGCGGTGAGCAGCGTTATGCAAATTATTGATGAGCAGCAGCGACAAATAATACAGGACAGTTAACTAATGTAAAAAAAAATTATGCAGGTCCTCCTGAAAGGCCGCCGCCGCATTCCTTGAACAAGGCTTTCATAGCTCAAGGCCGGATCCGCCGATGTCTCTGAGTTCATCGACATTGGCCCCAGCATGCGATGCTCTCAAACAGGTTTTCCCTGGACGTTATAGAAATGCCTGAGGCATGTTGTAATCATCATCACTGCATAACGTAGCGCTAAAATGAATGTCTTAATTTCAAAACAAAAATATTTAGTTTTAATAAAACAAGATGAATGCTCCGAACCTGTTGTTGATTCTTTCAAACTGCTTTTACTGTTTGTATGCTGTAACGATATAATGCTGCTGCAGAAAGTGGCAACCTGCCGGCATGCATGGGCATGTCAGATGGAATTATAATTAGATGCACCGAAAACTTGACACACTAGTTGTTGGTTGATTGGGGGGGGGGGGAGGGTTTACGTCCAAAAACACGTTATGATTATTAGAGAGGCCGTCGTTGAGGGCTCCAGAAATTTCAGCCAGGTGGGGTTTCTTTCGAGTAGAAGGGCCTCAACATTTAGGCTCCACCGAAATGCAGACGCCACGGCCGGGATTCCATCCGGCGACGGAGGGATCAGCACCCCAGTGCCACAGCCAGTACACCACCGTGGTGGGGCGACACACTCGTTGGGCGATGCCAAAGAGATTAAACGGGAATTAATTATGATAATGATCTTTCACCTTTAGCAGGAACGAACCGAATCGCATGAAGAACCGCCGCAGAGTATATGGCCTAATAGCGTTAATCCCATTGATGCATGAAAATTCGCACAGAATTCCTGCCATCGTATTCTTGCTTCATCCCAAGTACTGCGCAGGCGTCATTAAAAAGGCTTCATCATTATCATGACCATCACCATCATTACTGCATATGCAGAGTTTAAAACATTTTTCAGTAGTTTACCTCGGCTATGCCATGATATACGTAGGGTTAGCTATGGTTCAGCCGATTATTCTTAGCTTTCCTCGTTGTCGAGGATTAGCTTGATTACCATGCTTGCTGCTGCTTCAATAACACAAACACGGTATACGCATTATGTGACACGTGTATATATATTTTTGCTCAAGCTGCTTCTCTATTGCCACAAAGACGGTTCTCACCTCCTCCATGGCTATACCGCATTGGTAAACGCCAGCCAACCGGTCTGACAAATGGCTAACCTCCCTTTCATCCTACCCCCTGTATGTATGCCCCCACAATACGTCTCCGCATGCGCGCAAATTGTAAAGAGGCGATGTGAAACTTGTAAGAAACTTGTAAAGAGGCGATGTGAAAACTTCCCGTTGGAAACGCTGGAAGCAGTCAATATATGCTTACTATTAAGTCAAACTCTGCGTTCTTACGATTAAATTTCATCGCTGTACAGCCCCTTGCGAGATTATTTAAAGATATCCATTGCGTTTTTAGACGAGAAACTTGCTACCCAAACTATGGAGTAAGTTCGGAAAATATGTAACCTGATAAAGTTAAGCATGCTGATCCCCGAAGAAAGCACCGAGTGTTTGTTACCCTAAGCAAATAATTACAGGTAAAAACCATATATCATCATCACCACCACCAAACAATTTAAAGTGTTCTATTTTGTGGGCTTCAGCCGCGCCTTTCTCGCACACCAAGATGAAGAAGACGACGTGCGATCTCAGCGCGAGCCGCTGACGTGGCCTCGCCGCTCGTGTTGTAGAACCGCAAGCATTGCGAACCACATCGAGGCGGCTTCCAGGCACACAACGCGGCCTCCCGTACCGCCATTGAGGAGACTCCTCCCACCGCGCTTAGTTCGAAACAAGGTGGGCTGCACTACGGCGAGGCAAGAGGTGGAAGCGGCCAGACACCCGCTTCAAGGAAAACTTCAGCTGGCCGAGATGAGCTCCATCGGTCACAGCGATGCCATCGGCTTCCTTTCCTTGCGTAAGTGACGTTTTTCGCGGAACGGAAATAGAGAACGCCACCGACTATTTACATACTAAGTTCTGTGCTAGGGGTCTCCGGGCTCTCTCCTTTTCTTATTATTTCTAAGCTCATAAATTCACCACGTCCGGGACAGTGCATATGACTTTGGCTCACATGTTTTGCACAGTGACATTTCTTAACGAAATCAGTTTGGTATTCGGTGGCTTTCTTCAATTCACTGTGCTTGGCGGCTTCCCCATTGTGTGCTGCAATATTACGGCAGCTGAAACGCTCAGTGCCTCTGATACTCTACAGTGCGTATGCCTCTTACAATGTTCGTGTCTATTTCAGAGGCACCATACACCACGCCTTTTTCATGGCGGCTCATTTATCTCGAAGTCGCGCCTACTTTGTGATATTATCTCGCAATGAGTGTATTGCATAAACATTCATAAATATGTCATACTCAACCACCGTGCAAAAACATAATTACTGCTTGCCCCGCCACGGTGGTCTAGTGGCTACGGTACTCGGCTGGTGATCCGAGGGTCGCGGGATCGAATCCCGGCTGCGGCGGCTGCATTTCGATGGAGGCGAAATGTTGAGGCCCGTGTGCTGTGCGATGTCAGTGCACGTTAAAGAACCCCAGGTGGTCAAAATTTCCGGAGCCCTCCACTACGGCGTCTCTCATAATCAGAGCTGGTTTTGGGACGTTAAACCTCACATAACAACATAATTACTGCTTGATGATAAATGTATTCCAATAAACAAGCGGGGATGTCTGCCTCAAGTTACCTTGAGCAGGTTTTATATTTCTTCCCAAAAGCTGTTCTGCCTATTGATTGAAAGATGTGCGCCGATTTGCATGTTTTCAGTTATTTTTGTTAATATTGTTGAAGCTGAGCGTCAGGCGTTGGATCATTGGAGGCAATGTGGGTCTTCACGACACCTGGTACTTGAATGTGGATATATGCTCCACGAATTCCAGGTGAGCGCTGCCGTGTGCTCTCGCCGCTGCTACCGCTTCTCCAGGTGCCATTTCGATGTGAACGACTCGCGCAACAGGCCACTCCAGAGCAAGTGAGCATTCTCCTAAGAATTATCCGAAAGCAGCATAGACAAAATAGTAAAGCTCGAAATAGATGTTGGATTTAGGGGATTCTGATTACTGTGTACACATTTCCTTTTGAACTCCAGTAGAATCTCGTTGAAAAAATCTCCGCAGCAGCGGGAACGCAAAGTATATCGTGCCAAAATCCTTGAAATAGCATGAAAATAGATGTCCCCATCAGGGGCGTTGGTTGGTGGAAAACATTATCAGGGAGGACCAGTGGTTTATTGTAGACATGGCTTAAGCCCATAACGCATAGATTACTGAAGTACCAAAATATTCCTGCAGGTCCGTGAGCACGGCTCAGTCAGCTCGGCTTCCGCAATTGGCGCTGGCAACACTAAGCAAATCCGAGGACATCGCGGGACAGTTTCGGCCCAGCCGAAGCACTTCTTCGGCACTTCGTCGCGGCCCCTGCCAGCCAGTTCAGCTCACAATAATACAATGGAGTCCGGAAAAGAGCGCCATCGACTGGTGAGCAGCATATCACTCCATTTTGAAGAAAATTATCGGGATGCTTGTTAACAGATAAAAAATTTCCGGCGGCAGCTTTTTTTTTCCTAACGCCTTGTTTCCGAAAAACTTTATTTTCTCGATAAATGTGTATGAAACCGAAAGCTGAGCGAGTTGTTTTGTGGGGTTTTACGTCCCAAAACCAGTTCTGATTATGAGAGACGCCGTAGTGGAGGGCTCCGGAAATTTCAACCACCTGGGGTTCTTTAACGTGCACTGACATCGCACTGCACACGGGCCTCAATATTTCACCTCCATCGAAATCCAGCCGCCGCGGCCAGCTGAGCGAGTTGGTGAGAGTTCATCATGCGAAGACAAGGCATGATAACACGGGCACAAGAGAAGAAGAATTGACAGCACTAAAACGATATCAAAGGAACGAGACGGCTAAGGCGAAAGTGGAAGAAGGCAAACTTGTGTGTGCATCCTCAGAATGGTAGCGCCACGTATAAAAGAGTCCCAGTCTTTCGATCCTATTCATCTGCATATTTGTCTTTTGTGTACCTTTGTAGTTTACAGCACTGCCTTTTCAACTCAACAGAGTCTCGTTACTACATGAACGGGAGGTCAGAGCTTATCTTTCGAAAATCTTGTCGGCCGCGTGGAAATATGTGCCCGTAGGGAATGTCGGATTATTTATTTATTTATTTTGATAAGAAAAATGAGCATCCAAGCGTTTTTTAGCACAAGACTACCAGGAAATCCATACAGATTTCTCAGAAATGAAAGCTTCCTAGTTGCCCAAAAATTCGTCCTGGTCCGGGGTTCGACACCGGGACAAACGCCTGTCCTTGTAGCGTTGAGCTACAAAACGGGTGGATGCTAATTTTCCATTTGATGAACGTTACTCCACTTTGCGGGTTTCCGCAGACCTCATTTGCCATATATTTATTATTTTTATTTACAGAATACTCTCATCCCTCCGTGAGGGTTATTACGGGAGTGGAAAAAATAAATACATTATACAAGCAAGGTAACTATCAGACACCTAAAGCTCAAAAGAACGAGGACCGAGACGAGTAGACAGACACTCGTCTCGGTCCTTGTCCTTTTGCGCTTTAGGTGTCTGATATGTACCAACAAGCCCAACTTCATACGCTTCTAAGCAAGGTAATGAAACGGTAATACAAGGGTACACAAGATTAAAACGCACTCAAGAATAATGACTTCATCACGTGCAAGTGTCACGATCATTGGGATCACTAGTGTATACAACATACAAGCATAGCAATACATTGACTACAAAACAAAAAAATTGAAGAAGCTAAAATAAAATGTTAGAGTGTGAATGCTTTCGCCCGTACGCAAGTAGTTTAGCACATAGAACTTGGGAGCACCGACATGAGATCTTCAATACTTTCTAGGAATTTTTGCAGTGCTGGCTGTGCTACAGTAATTGAATCAAATGCATTCCATTCTCTTATTACGCTAGGAAAAAATGAAAAACGGAAGGTACTGTTATTGCAGAAGTATTTTTTGATCATTAGGTAGCGTTTTTGGCGCACTTTCCCTTTTGCTTTTTTAACAGTGAAGGGTGAAGCATTAGTTTTTATGTGGCCATTCAACAGCTGGTAAAAAGACTCCAGCCGATGTATTTTTGCTCCGTCGCGGTGTGTAGACAGCTCTGCTCGGTGCAAAAGCTTGGAAGGGGAATCCGTTCGATTAAAGAGGTTGAATATGAATCTTACCGCCTTGCGCTGTTCGTTCTCGAGCATAGCTATATCAGTATTTGTTGAAGGAGACAGCACTATGTTCGCATATTCCAGCATCGGTCTTATAAAAGTGATGTATGGTAAACGCTTCGTGTCTGTGGTACCGTAACGTAGCGTCCGTTTTAGCCGTATTATCCGCCTTATTCTGTATTTAGTTCACGTACGTCCGCATATATTATAGCAACAACATATTCCTGCATGCCCGTGAACTAGGCGCAGTAAGCCCGCCATGCCAAAGCGGCACTTAAAAGACCGAAGCAAAGCCCAGGCCATTAGGGCAATGTTTCGGGCCAGCCGAAGAATTTCTTCTGCAATTCACCGCGGCCGCTCCTTACCAGTTCACGTCGTAATCGGAAAATGGAGTCCAGAAATGAGTGCTATTGCCTGGTGAGCGGCATATAATCGCATTTCAATGAAAAGGAAAAACCCCGGAAACCTTTTATAGGAGAATGGAATTCTCCGAAGGCATCTGAATTGATGTAAAAGTTTTCCGGCATCGCGATCTTTATCTGGGAGGGGACGTACTGCGTCAGAAATACTTTATTTTTCTGGCTAAATGTGTATAATCCCGAAGATGAACTAGTTGATCAGAGCTCATTCAGCAAACGCAAGGCGTGAAACACGGACACAACAGAGGAGTGCACAGTATTAGCACGATATCGGGTGAACGAGAGGACTGAGGCGAAAACGAAAGAAGATACAGAACTTGGGAGATAATCCAAAGAACGGCACGCCACATGTCAAACAGCTACATTCGCCGGTCTATACGTGAGAGGCAATGGTTAAGTAAATGTATATGTTCTCCATGTAGGTTGATCGAAGGCTGTCTCGCGCACGTGTTTGCACTAGTATTGATCTGCCAGGCCACGACCAGCAAGCACGTTTCATCAATATTATATCTGCATAGCATCGCGCTTTCATCGACTTGACCATGCATTTCAAATCCCGGCAGTGTAACAAAATACAAGAAGGCGTTCCACGCGTAACAACACTTATTTTTATTATTTTCTGATTAATATAACGTCTCTTTGCACAACGAAGAAGTAAAGCCTTCTGTACTTCTACAACGAGATGCAGACTCTAGAAGATAATCTTCGTAGGGCACCTTTTAATGTAATGGAAGCAAACTCGCTCACCTTAGGACTTCTTGCGTATAAAACCTTAGTGCGCTCAGAACTTGAATATGCCTCCTTCATCTGAAATCCAAATCAGGCATACCTGAAACAGAAACTGGAGTCTGTAAAAAATAAGGCTGCTCGCTTCACACAAAAATCTACTTACGAACATCAAGCGTAACTGAAATCAAATATTCAGTCAATTTAGCTCGACTAGAAAAGCGCAGATTGCGGACACTATTGTCCTTCTCTCATAAGCTTCACTACGGTCAGTCGTCCGAGAATACCATCAATATTAGGCCAGTTCGTCATATATCTTCGCGACTCGACCACCAACATTCAGTTGAACCTATATTCTCCCGCACCAATCAGGGCCCGTATTCACAAAAACAACTTACGACAAAAATGTTTGTAAGAAAAATTTGAGCCAACCCTGATGCTGGACATGTCATTATAGAAGCCTGCTGACCAATGACAAAAAGCACTTACGAAAGAGAAGTTTGTGAATTCGGCTCCTGTCCTTTCACTCGCCACTTCTCCTCGCCATTCGTGAATGGAATATTCTTCCTGCTGACATTGTAAGTCATGACTCATTTGTAAATAGTCTAAAGTCATTTCTAGAACAAAATGGAAGCCAGTAGAAAAATTCTATCCTCCAATACTGGGGCCGAATTCACAAAACTTCTCTTTTGTAAGTGATTTTTGCTATTGGCTGGAGGGCTTTGCTAATGATATGTCCAGTACTGTGACTGGATTAAATATTCTCTTAGGAACTTTTTTAGCGTAATTTGTTTTTGTGAATACGGGCCCTGGTGTTCAATATTTTTTAACGTGGCGCTTTATTCTGTTTCACTTGTCTGGTTTCTTTAGTGTTGTTCCTATTAGTTTCATGTATTATGATTGCTTCTTTCACATTGTAGAACATTGTCACACGTAGTTGTTTTTACACCATTTCATGTTTACTTAATCTTGTTCATGTATTCTTATTTCACTCTTCAGTGTGTATTTTATTTATTTGCCACATTCACTGTATCCCCCCTCTGTGTAATGCCTTGTGGGCATTTAGGGTACGTGAATAAAACAGTTTTTTCTTGGCGAAGACCTACAAGAAAGAAATCTCTTTGCTTGCGAATGTTTCGCAGAAAGCGTCCTCGTAAGTTTGTATAGTAGGGGAAACTACCAGAACTGCCTAACTTCTCTAAGTTTTTCAGACCCTTTTCCTGTACGCAATTCCCAGGTCAGTTGCGCCGTCAGTGACAATCACATGTTCCGCTTCTGGCAGGCTGTAAACAAAATAATTCCACGCTCGCCTTATGGAAAAACTCGGGAACAGCAATGTTAAATACCTCAGATCATTTTCAATAGTCTGGTGTACTTAAAATATGTCGTGAGAATCTACATATGCATAAAACATTAAGTCAACAGAGGCTTTTATCTTTAGTTGCACAAGCTTACGTGAACCCCTTCATAAATGCGGGGGAACATATTGAATCAAGAACGTGTCGTGAATCCGCCTGTAGTTTTTTTTTAATGCAAGCTGGCTTCCCTGCTTTCAAGCATTCGCAGCAACATCTGTTTTCGCGACAGCTGGCACGTCAAAGTAGGTATGGAGCACGAATGGGAGATATCCGCTACTGACGTCATCTATCCGCGGCTGTTAAAACTCTCTGCAGAGTCAGTTCAATGCGAATGCTTCTCAGACGAAGCCACAGCTGGGTGGGGCAAGAGTGTTGAACATTTGTTCAATTATCAGTGGGACAATGGAATACTCCTCGAAAATACAGGGTGAAACATCGCTGAACGTAACTGATCGTCTTTTCTTTAGTTGTACATTATTTACATTACCGCTACCTAAAGGGTGTGCTACGCACTCTTCCTAATTTCTGCGCTTATGCTGCGTGTGTGTTGAGCGTGAAAGAGAACCGTATACGTTACGCCCTCGCCTTTTGCAAACGAGCAGATGACCAATAGGCGAACAGTCAATGGTACCCTGTCCTGCCGTACTTACTCGTGGGATGTCGCCACTAGATAATAACCTCGGCATGTGTATCATGAGAAGCTGGTTTGGCTCTGCGTCAGTTTAACTAGAAGGCAATTTTGTAAAAATATTTGTGAACGCCCAGGTAACAACTACGATTTGCGCCACATGGCCCATCAATGTCGCCAAGGAGCTGGAATTCCGTTGTGCACTAGCGACATCCTTCTGTTCCTGTCCCTGCTACTGGTGCTGCCTCTCGCCGTGTCAATGCCACATCATCACCACTCGCAAGCAGGCAAAGACGACAAGGTGAGCATTCGTATGAATGTTATTGAAGAACGACGGTGACAAATCAAGAAGGCACCACTATACACGTTGTATTTGAGGTGTACCTATCAGCGCGTCGTCTATTAATTTCAACAGCACATGGTTGGCTGCTTCACCTCAGTTTTCTTGATAGTTTGTTTCTAATTGGTTCACCGTGCCCCTAAATATTCTCCTGCGTGGTCGCCACTCCTTTTCTGGACATCCAGGACAACATAAAAGACTGCGACCCAAGCAGCGGCAACGTCATATTGGAGTGCAGCAATGGCTGTTACGCACTACCGACACCATGTTCTTGCTCCTCTTGCTGTTGCTTCAGGGGCCACTACGATGTGATGGCTGCTGACGAGGACCAGCTACCCAGAAGGTGACAATTGGTATTCAATCTAATTTAAATGAACAGCACCGCAAATTCACACAGAACGATCAAGTAATTTATAAACAATGCAGGGACTCCTTCAAGTAGCCTGATAAGTTTCTCCTCCTCGTCGCTGCTGACTGCGCCTGCGGATCCGAAGAGGCGGCTCTGTCCGTTGATGATGGGAGTTTCATAGAATGCCCTCAAATGCGAACCGCTACAAGACTGCCACCAACAATACGCGGTCCCAGCAGCTCCGGGATCGCTAGCCTCCAGGGAAATTCGGACAGTGTATTAGTATTAACTATTGATTACATGTTCCAAATAATTTAATGAATCTCCTTTATGTAAAAGATTCGTTAGGTTTATTAAAAGCTTTGTAAAGCGTCCTATTTGTGTTATTATTTGAAACAGTGTTCACATTGCGCTAGTTCCTTGTAAGAATAATTCGTATTTATACATCCAGAAGTACATCTATTTAGTGACCTCTATTCTTTGTAGTGCCATCGAAACATTGCTTTGTTGCTGCAGAACAGAATAAATGCAAACATTGTTGACATTATTCAATAGGTATTGTATCTTAGCCTTTAGTGGTATTCTTTAATTACCGCTAGATCACTTTAACAGTATTTTCGTTAAGTGTAATGAGTCATCATATCTTTTTATTTACGTTTCTCTGTCATGCAATTATGCATTATGGTGCTACAGACAAGACGTCAGCAGTTCATTACCGCTACTGAAAGGATGTGCTACGCACTCTTCCTAATTTCTGCGATATGCTGCGTGTGTGTTGAGCGTGAAAGGACCCGTATACGTTACGCCCTCGCCTTTTGCAAACGAGCAGATGACCAATAGGCGAACAGTCAATGGTACCTGTCCTGCCGTACTTACTCGTGGGATGTCGCCACTAGATATAACCTCGGCATGTGTATCATGAGAAGCTGGTTTGGCTCTGCGTCAGTTTAACTAGAAGGCAATTTTGTAAAAATATTTGTGAACGCCCAGGTAACAACTACGATTTGCGCCACATGGCCCATCAATGTCGCCAAGGAGCTGGAATTCCCGTTGTGCACTAGCGACATCCTTCTGTTCCTGTCCCTGCTACTGGTGCTGCCTCTCGCCGTGTCAATGCCACATCATCACCACTCGCAAGCAGGCAAAGACGACAAGGTGAGCATTCGTATGAATGTTATTGAAGAACGACGGTGACAAATCAAGAAGGCACCACTATACACGTTGTATTTGAGGTGTACCTAACAGGGCATCGTCTATTAATTTCAACAGCACATGGTTGGCTGCTTCACCTCAGTTTTCTTGATAGTTTGTTTCTACTTGGTTCACCGTGCCCCTAAATATTTTCCTGCGTGGTCGCCACTCCTTTTCTGGACATCCAGGACCACATAAAAGACTGCAACCCATGCAGCGGCAACGTCATTGGAGTGCAGCAATGGCTGTTACGCACTACCGACACCATGTTCTTGCTCCTCTTGCTGTTGCTTCAGGGGCCACTACGATGTGATGGCTGCTGACGAGGACCAGCTAGCCAGAAGGTGACAATTGGTATTCAATCTAATTTAATTGAACAGCACCGCAAATTCACACAGAACGATCAAGTAATTTATAAACAATGCAGGGACTCCTTCAAGTAGCCTGATAAGTTTCTCCTCCTCGTCGCTGCTGACTGCGCCTGCGGATCCGAAGAGGCGGCTCTGTCCGTTGATGATGGGAGTTTCATAGAATGCCCTCAAATGCGAAGCGCTACAAGACTGCCACCAACAATACGCGGTCCCAGCAGCTCCGGGATCGCTAGCCTCCAGGGAAATTCGGACAGTGTATTAGTATTAACTATTGATTACATGTTCCAAATAATTTAATGAATCTCCTTTATGTAAAAGATTCGTTAGGTTTATTAAAAGCTTTGTAAAGCGTCCTATTTGTGTTATTATTTGAAACAGTGTTCACATCGCGCTAGTTCCTTGTAAGAATAATTCGTATTTATACATCCAGAAGTACATCTATTTAGTGACCTCTATTCTTTGTAGTGCCATCGAAACATTGCTTTGTTGCTGCAGAACAGAATAAATGCAAACATTGTTGACATTATTCAATAGGTATTGTATCTTAGCCTTTAGTGGTATTCTTTAATTACCGCTAGATCACTTTAACAGTATTTTCGTTAAGTGTAATGAGTCATCATATCTTTTTATTTACGTTTCTCTGTCATGCAATTATGCATTATGGTGCTACAGACAAGACGTCAGCAGTTATACCACAGAGTACTCGGTGATACTTCCACGGCGGTACACTGCAGTAGAATATTTTGTATGCGTGTGAAAATGTAAGCAAATAGAGCCATGTATTTTGCGATATACTTTCCGGGGTCTTATAAAGATTTGGCAAGAATGGAGGTACTGGAATGAGTGTTTTTACTCTAATGAGTAATGTAACGAACCGATTTGGTAGGCTGCTAGCTTAGTAATGTAACGACTCATTGCACGCGAGTAATTTCAAGAAAATCACTGAATAGTTCCCGCAGAACATCTACGGCGTGCAAAGAGAACAGGAAAACTTCAAGCTGGTCGCCACCACAACGAGCAATTTACGGCAAACGTCAGGCCCGAAGTCTCCTACGCAAAGGAGAATCATCTACTTCTTTTTTTTCTTTTGTAAACAAGAGCAGGGAACAATTGAGTGATAACCTGATGATAGAAACCGTCGGAAGGATAACTGCTGGGGATTTACGCGAAAAAAAAAACAAGATATGAATGGCGCGAAAAAGCACGACAAAATCCTCGCCGTACTGATGGCTCCAGCAAGCCAAGCACAAGTTGTCCTTTACCTCGTGACGTTAAAGACGGGGGACTGCACACAGAGAATGTAGGCGGAGGGAGGTGAGGGAGACCGCATCAAGGGGCCATGGCTACTTTTGGCCCTTTGCCACACAAGGGGCCAAAATTTCTGATGGAATTATAAAAAAATTGAACATATAGCTTTGTAGATGCCATATACAGCTTCCTGGTGTGGGGTACGATTCAACTTGATCTCAAACTGCTTTCAAAATTTTGAAAACTGCTTTCAGAAGCTTTCATGAATAAACTGTTGTTTGCGCTCTGTGTGTGTCATCGTGTTCTTTCTTTCTTGTCCGCGTCTTACGCGCAACACTACCGTTATCCATTATCCATGCCTCTCTCAGAATACTAACCCACTGTCTGCCAGTGACTGCCAAAAAACCGGTCTTTGTGAAAGTTTTAAGCTTTCTATTTTGTGTAAATTATAGAATGCTATTCATACGCTCAATCTCTAAAGGCATCTCACTGCTATAATTATTACTATTTGCACTTATTTATTCTTAGGGCCATCATCATTAGCATAGTATGTTATTGCACAATGCGGAAATCATTTTAGAATGTGCTGGATGTAGGGGTGGGGGGAGGGGGGTTGGAATGATAAGAATATGCCCCTCTTACGCGACAGACTGCGCGAGTTTAAAGAGCTAAAGGAGTGCGTATACAATAATTGTACAATCAGTTGGCTAGAGCTTAGACTTTGCGTGCTCACGCTGTGACAAATTTTGAATGATAACCAATCGGCTAAGGTTAAGTAAAATTATGTAAAATCAACAAACGAAGTTGGGTGACAGTTTCCGGGCTTATTTCTCCAACCACACACACACACACACACACATATATATATATATATATATATATATATATATATATATATATATATATATATATATATATATATGTGGTTGGAGAAATAAGCTATAGGTAGTTATTCTTAAACTCAAAGTGAGTTTCTAGCCACTAAGATGAAGACGTCATATCAACTTGAAAACAAAGAAATCATTTGTCTATAGCGCGCGAGAGAGCCGGTGCTTTTTTCAGCAACAGAGCGATACCGAGCGCATGATGAGCGCCGGAAGACACGTGATGATTTAAGCCTCCACTGGTGATGTGTATCGAAGGTGGCGGAGGCCAATAGGATTTCCTGAAACACGCCAGCGCCACCAACAGCGACGCAAGCGCTCATGGGAAATGTGCGCACGTCGCTGCAGCAACCGAGAGGGGCCCACACGGGCGTCGAGCTTTAGCTTTGATTCTGCGATATGGCGATACTTCATCGTTCGGGCAAATTTACTGCACAGAACATATTACTGTGTAACTTAATCACGAGCGTTTTTTGTCTGTATACAGCTGCGATTGTTGCTGTGGGATTTCTATCCTTATAGCTGACCCGCACCTTACGACTGGGCGAGATGAGTGGTTCCCAAGTGTTATTGTCATTCGCGGACTCGCTTGTACGCGATGTCCACCGACACAGCCAACGACCTAAAGCTTAGCTGTTGGCATTAAAGAAAACGCGAGAAAGTACAGTTTCGTAAAATCAGATAAATTGGTCGCGTGTTTTCTCGCGAGTGGCCATGCCTTAGAAATGTTTTAGATTGCTAAGATAGAGACCATACGTGTTGACATCATCACTACCTGGTATCATGCATGCACTGTTCCATCTTACCTTTTCTGCGGCTATTTACGCATTGATCTCCGCATAACAGCTGTTATGTAGCAGTGCGCTTAGGGCTAGATTGGGTCGAGTGGCAGTGCGTAGTGGGTCGAGGACAGGCACGTAGCCAGGATTTCTCTTTCGGGAGGGGGGGCTAATTCTTCGCAAAAACGCATCATAATCATCATCATCATCATTTATTGACGCTTAAAAGCTTTTTCAGGGTATTACATAAGGGAGGGGGGACAAAAGCATCACTACCAGCATGGTCATTATACAATGCTACAAAGAAACTTTCGCGGGAATATAGAAGGCGCTTAATTATTAGAAGAGAATGAGAACAGAGTAGATTGCAGCACAAGAGGCGAGTTATCCGATGCGGAAAGCAAGTTTTTGACACTGCAGTAACGCTAGTACCAAGTAATCCAACCATGTAATATCGATGAAGAAGGTCCATACCGAGTCTGACGGAAAGAGTCGCGACAAAAAGAAAAAAAAAAGAATACAGAGGAACTAGGGGGCCACTTACGGATGTGCGGGAAATAAATATTTGTCGGACGCTTTCTCTATCCAACTTCTCACAATCTGTCTCAACAATAGGCACGCGAGAAGAACGTGAGCCACTTAATGACAGCAATTGTTAAATGAAGAAACATACATATTTGCGAAAACAACTTTATTGAACCACAAGGAATCAAAACACGGATGCTTTCGTGACACAAAAGACACACAACGCTCACATTGGTTTTAGGAAGCAATATTAAAGAACGGCATTGCGAATGGTTTTACAGTATAGGTAAAGTCAATGCAAAACAGAAAAAAACGAGTATGCAGCATAGCCGAAAAGGGTGGTTCGCGCTGCAATTTTCATGCGTCGCGGTTTCTCCATAAACACAGCGATAGCTTCGTCGACACTGACTTCCATCCAGTGAATGGATATCAGAGCCAGGCCATTAAGCAGCTCTTCAGCTGTTCGGTTCCTCAAATATGTTTTTAGTCTTTTAAGTGTCGAGAACCTGCGTTCTGCAGCAGCTGTACTTACTCACTGGGAAATAGCGTCGACAGTTGGGCCAGTTGGTGCATGATTTCTGAAGAAAACCAGCTGAACACACACGGACACAGAAGAAGAAGGCGCACAGGACGATGCTGGACTAACAACTGAAATTTTATTTCGGAAAACCGACATATAAATCCTTTCCAATCGCCCGCACCTGCGCGAGAGTCATTAACAGCACAAAAAAAATAGATATGCTGGCGCATTACACAGCACTACCAGATAGCGGGCCACAAACCCGTATCTCAGAACTACACCACACATGGAATGCCAGACCCCAGAAAACATTGTTCCTTTCTGCTGAGACTTACTGATGTGGCGCTTACACACGTGTCTTCATTTTTGACAATATGGAATGCTTCTAAAACTTCCCTAGCCGTCTTGCTCCTCCCCCTGCCCAAAATGCTGACTCGGTCAAACCAAGGGGTGCAACCACATTCCCTTACATGTCGCGGCAAGTGCGCGCCGTCACGAGACGAGAGCGAGGCTTGGTGTTCTTTCATGATAGTATTAATACATCGCCCTGTTTGGCCGATGTATTTGTTGCCACATGAAAAGGGAATACAATACACAACCTTGGGTACACAAGAGGGAAAAAACACACTGTGTTGAGAACCACAACGGTCCGTCATCTGTCCATTCTCGCTAATGCGTCTACATAAGCTAGCTAATTTTCGAGGGGCTGAAAAAACTACGCGCACATCAATCTGTTTGCCATCTTCTTTAGGTTGTGCGATAGCCCGTGTACATATGGAATCACTTCCACCTTCTTATTCACCACCTTTCTAGTTGTGTCATTGCCCCTCCGAAATGCCCTTTCTTTCACTAATAATGATTCAGCAACAGCCTTCGTCAAGTGCACCGGAAAACCGGCAGCAACCAGTCTGTCCACTTGCATCTGGAAACTTGACATAATTCCGTGGTGGCAGCTTTTTTGTGAGGCATTCTTTAAACACAAGGTAGTTATGCCTCTTTTTATGAGCTTGGAGTGGCAGGAAGTGTACGGTAAAATCGCCTTCTTAGACCTGGTTGAGTACATCCAACAAAGATGGCCGTCCGAATTAAAAGTCAGTTCAAGGTCCAGAAACCTAATGCGATTCTCCACAGGAAGCTCAAAAGTAAACCTGAGGACGCTAGAACATGTCCTAAAAGAATCCATGATATTGTCAACAACTGCATTTAAAGATTCCTTAGGCGACAACCTTAACAAAACCAAATAATCATCAACATAACGGTAGA
Organism: Hyalomma asiaticum; assembly: GCA_013339685.2. Lineage (NCBI taxonomy): Eukaryota > Metazoa > Arthropoda > Arachnida > Ixodida > Ixodidae > Hyalomma > Hyalomma asiaticum. The sequence continues at coordinate 37,264 of JABSTT010002767.1, forward strand.
TTTTAATCACCCGGTTATCAATCCTATTCTCTAAAGCTCTGTCTAAATTTGCTAAGTAGATATTAGTTAAAACTGGCGCAACGCTCGAGCCAATGCAGATGCCGTGTCGTTGAACAAAGACTTTACCAGCAAAATCCACCATGGTAGAATCCAGATAGTGGGCGAGCAGTTCCAGAAAACTGTCCACAGAAAACGGGGATAAGACCTGTGACTGGGCAGCACCACTATCCTCCAGGAAGTCCCGCACCACAGGAAGTAACTCGTGATGTGGCACTGAGTAGTACAGCTCTTCGATGTCCACTGAAAAGCCCGAAGACACTGCCGGAATACCCCCCCCCCCCCCCCCCCCCCCTGAAGGCGTCAGTCAGTTCACTTGAACCTTTCACGAGAAACGGGTCGTTAATACTAATGGCTGTTAGCTTGGACTTCAGTACCGTTCCCACAGCTTTTTGCCAGGATCCTTCTTCCGTAACATAGCCCGAAGCGGACATTCCGGTTTGTGCGTCTTTGCCGTGAAGAACACTCTTAACTTGTCAGCTTTACAGGCTTTCACCTCTTTTGCGAGCCAATCCAGGTCTGACCGTCCGAGAAGTTTTATAGCCTTCGCTTTAGCCTTGTTAGGCTTCATGACCGATTCTCGGAAATTCTTGTTTACTGCAGCAGTAGCTTTCTTGTTAAAAATGTCATTCGGGAGGACAACGAAACCGCCCTCCTTGTCAGACTGAAGCAAGCTTAGACCATTACTTACGAAGTGTTCCTGAACAGCACGCAGCCCATCTTTTGTGCCAGCATTTGACTTGGCCTGGTGTCGTAAAAGGCAATCAACACCTTCCGAAATGCATCTTAACTTATCTTCTACATACTTCTACATACATTCTACATGCTCTTGCTACATATTTCTAGTTCTTTGGGCAACCTTTTTCGTGTTCATCCTTTCGTCGATCATGCCTCAACTTGTGTGAGTGCCATTGCGCTCACTACCTGCCGGGCCCGCATCATGTCCTACCATTTGAAGTCCGATTCTCCGCCTCAGGAAGTTGTTGCTCTTTTCGGACTACTCGAGCCATCTCAGGGCCATTGGAAACGGATTTGCAGAATTTTGAAATCAGAGTACTGGAGACAAGTCAGATTGCTGCAAGATTGGTTGGTGACGTTTTGCACCAGACGAGAAGATGGGTGTATAAATCTGCGGTCCTTAAGGGAACATCGACGTTTAGTCACTCAGGCAACTGAGTGCTACTGGAATCAGGTACGGCGTACTCTACCAAAGAAAAGCAAGGCGCACCTACAAGACTGTGCTGTGACGTATCTACACGGGACATCGCTTCCTCCACACACCGTTGGGGTTCTTAAACACGGACCCAAGTTCTGCTTGCCACCTCGTTTAAAAGGCCATGAGATGCTTGCAAGTGTCCGGAACATTGCGAACAAAGCAACGCCTGAAGATAAGTCAAGATGCATTTCGGAAGGTGTTGATTGCATTTTACGACACCAGGCCAAGTCAAATGCTGGCACAAAAGATGGGCTGCGTGCTGTTCAGGAACACTTCGTAAGTAATGGTCTAAGCTTGCTTCAGTCTGACAAGGAGGGCGGTTTCGTTGTCCTCCCGAATGACATTTTTAACAAGAAAGCTACTGCTGCAGTAAACAAGAATTTCCGAGAATCGGTCATGAAGCCTAACAAGGCTAAAGCGAAGGCTATAAAACTTCTCGGACGGTCAGACCTGGATTGGCTCGCAAAAGAGGTGAAAGCCTGTAAAGCTGACAAGTTAAGAGTGTTCTTCACGGCAAAGACGCACAAACCGGAATGTCCGCTTCGGGCTATTGTTACGGAAGAAGGATCCTGGCAAAAAGCTGTGGGAACGGTACTGAAGTCCAAGCTAACAGCCATTAGTATTAACGACCCGTTTCTCGTGAAAGGTTCAAGTGAACTGACTGACGCCTTCAGGGGGGGGGGGGGGGTATTCCGGCAGTGTCTTCGGGCTTTTCAGTGGACATCGAAGAGCTGTACTACTCAGTGCCACATCAGGAGTTACTTCCTGTGGTGAGGGACTTCCTGGAGGATAGTGGTGCTGCCCAGTCACAGGTCTTATCCCCGTTTTCTGTGGACAGTTTTCTGGAACTGCTCGCCCACTATCTGGATTCTACCATGGTGGATTTTGCTGGTAAAGTCTTTGTTCAACGACACGGCATCTGCATTGGCTCGAGCGTTGCGCCAGTTTTAACTAATATCTACTTAGCAAATTTAGACAGAGCTTTAGAGAATAGGATTGATAACCGGGTGATTAAAATCTACCGTTATGTTGATGATTATTTGGTTTTGTTAAGGTTGTCGCCTAAGGAATCTTTAAATGCAGTTGTTGACAATATCATGGATTCTTTTAGGACATGTTCTAGCGTCCTCAGGTTTACTTTTGAGCTTCCTGTGGAGAATCGCATTAGGTTTCTGGACCTTGAACTGACTTTTAATTCGGACGGCCATCTTTGTTGGATGTACTCACCCAGGTCTAAGAAGGCGATTTTACCGTACACTTCCTGCCACTCCAAGCTCATAAAAAGAGGCATAACTACCTTGTGTTTAAAGAATGCCTCACAAAAAAGCTGCCACCACGGAATTATGTCAAGTTTCCAGATGCAAGTGGACAGACTGGTTGCTGCCGGTTTTCCGGTGCACTTGACGAAGGCTGTTGCTGAATCATTATTAGTGAAAGAAAGGGCATTTCGGAGGGGCAATGACACAACTAGAAAGGTGGTGAATAAGAAGGTGGAAGTGATTCCATATGTACACGGGCTATCGCACAACCTAAAGAAGATGGCAAACAGATTTGATGTGCGCGTAGTTTTTTCAGCCCCTCGAAAATTAGCTAGCTTATGTAGACGCATTAGCGAGAATGGACAGATGACGGACCGTTGTGGTTCTCAACACAGTGTGTTTTTTCCCTCTTGTGTACCCAAGGTTGTGTATTGTATTCCCTTTTCATGTGGCAACAAATACATCGGCCAAACAGGGCGATGTACTAATACTCGCATGAAAGAACACCAAGCCTCGCTCTCGTCTCGTGACGGCGCCCACTTGCCGCGACATGTAAGGGAATGTGGTTGCACCCCTCGGTTTGACCGAGTCAGCATTTTGGGCAGGGGGAGGAGCAAGACGGCTAGGGAAGTTTTAGAAGCATTCCATATTGTCAAAAATGAAGACACGTGTGTAAGCGCCACATCAGTAAGTCTCAGCAGAAAGGAACAATGTTTTCTGGGGTCTGGCATTCCATGTGTGGTGTAGTTCTGAGATACGTGTTTGTGGCACGCTATCTGGTAGTGCTGTGTAATGCGCCAGCATATCTATTTTTTTGTGCTGTTAATGACTCTCGCGCAGGTGCGCGGCGATTGGAAAGGTTTTATATGTCGGTTTTCCGAAATAAAATTTCAGTTGTTAGTCCAGCATCGTCCTGTGCGCCTTCTTCTTCTGTGTCCGTGTGTGTTCAGCTGGTTTTCTTCAGAAATCACTGGGAAAGTTGCCAATATCTTGGGGAGTATGTGATCGTTCGGGAAAAGGGCTTTGCCGCATTCAGATAAAGCGTCCGTCGCAGAGCGGGGCCGTTCCTCCTCTTCCATGCCCTGCCATTTAGTTTTCCAGATTCACCATTCACCTTTTAGCGTAAGGATATGCGCTGATGTCAAATCTCTAAGATAAAATTAGAAAACCGGCTGCAGAGACTTAAATTTGCGCTTCCAGGCGTGCTTTGGCAACACAAATTGCAAACTTTGCAGTGTATTAGGATGGTTTGCAAAGCGCCGTTTGAGGGAAGCTTTCGGCTCATCTACTTGTGGGATGAACGTGGCTCACCTGTAGTACCCTTCCAAGTGCAGTTCACCCTGTTTACGCTTTTTGTTTACCTTGTTTACTCATTCGGCCATGCAGGCACCTGCCCGACGACGCAGGCAGCGGAAAAAGGGTGGCGGGGTTCGCAGAAGTGCCAGCGGGGTTGAACGAGTTAATGATCCGTCGAAACCGTCGCTTTGCATACAGAAGTCCCTTTTTGTAAGCTTTCGGTTAGCTTCCGCCGTCCGGTCGTGAAAAAACTCTGCGCTTGCGGCAAAGCAAAGCCGTACGCGTTCGTGTTCCCACGCTGCGCAGCTATCAGTCAAACGCAGCACCTGAATGCTCCCTAAGTTGCCGCAAGCGCAGATAAGATCAAGGATCAAGGACTCAAGATAAGATCAAGGACCAAACAGCGTGCAGTGGAATGAAAAAAGATTGGTGTAAAGAGCCAGGAGACGAGCGCAGTGGAGAAGGGAACAAAGAGGAGTAAATGATATCCTTGACTCAAAGGAAAGCGCTCGACCTGGGCGTGAAATCTCATGCGAAGAAAACAATACAGATGGTGAGTTAGATCGACAGCATGGATGCCACGGCCTGGAAAACTCCGCAAGAGAAAGCGATAATGTCGCAATGGTGGTGGGATGAAATTATGAATCACGACGGTATAAAGAGGTCTGAACTCGGTCGACGCAGCGGATATACGAAATCACTGAGGTAGGTCTTCGTCCTTCCGTGCACCTAAGGTGCGTGCTCATAGCGATGA
>JABSTT010002768.1:0-36609 GCA_013339685.2 Hyalomma asiaticum
GATTTTTGGACGTAAGAACCAGAAATCAATCTGACGACTGTAGCACGCTCGAGACGGGTGCGGGTGGAAAGAAACGCTTATTGCGAAAGGCGCAGGTTATATAGGCCCGAGAAAGGGGGCGTATATTGCTGCTGCGATGAGCGTGTGCATGGCTTTGCACAGCGTTATCGTTACGTCACATCTCCCTTTTTTTGTTTATTGAGCCAGTGTCCGAAGTTTAATAACGTTCTGGCTCAGGGTATCTTGTTGGTTGATGACGCGTTCGATGGCTTCTTCGCAACGGTTGTTGCGTAGCAGACCCGGATGTCCCGGAGACTGGAGGGACAGGTACCGGTGCATCTTGCCCGATGGGTGTGTGCGACGGCCTGAGGTGTCCTCTCGTCCGCTGGAACCGTCGTCCATCCTCGCCTTTAAGTATGTAGGAGCGCCGACTGTCGCCTCTCTGGATGATTGTGGCAGGTGACCATGTTCCCGAGGGGACGTTGTACACAGTGACCCTGGCGCCCAGTGGTAGCTCAGTTAGCCACTCATTAAAGCTTTCTCCTTCCTTCTGGTCCCGCGAGCCGAAACGGAATTCGTGATAAGCTAGGTTCAACGACGGCTTGTAAAATGCTTCGAATTTCCGTTAAGGACGTCTATGTCTGACTTATCCTCCCCTTCATTGAAGACAAAAGTGTTGTAAGTCCTGCGTGCGTCCTCGCCTATGACCATAAGAAAAGTAGCAGCTTGTACCTCTTTTGGCTGTTGACTGAGATAGGTAGCCGTGGCGTAGAGGTCAAATTCTTGCCTCCATGTTCCCCAGCTCTGCCAAACGTCGCCTCTGGTATCCAAGGCCCTTGGGGGTGGCAGTAGCGTGGTGACCGGGGCACTCTGCTGGCGGGCAGGCGCTGGATGCCAGCAGGCGCTGGCATGCCGGCAGTCCTTTGCAGCTGGAAACGGTCCGGGATGGCCTGCTATCCGCTTGCTTCGCTGCTGCCGATCACGACTATCGCTGCCACCATGTAGCACGCTCGAGACGGGTGCGGGTGGAAAGAACGCTTTATTGCAGAAAGGCGCAGGTTATATAGGCCCGAGAAAGGGGGCGTATATTGCTGATGCGATGAGCGTGTGCATGGCTTTGCACAGCGTTATCGTTACGTCACAACGACATTCTCGGTAAATTTGCGTTAAAGCTGCAGTCATCTGGCCTTCACACGGTAGAGTTAAAGCAACAAGTGGAAAATTCAGAATCAAGTGTGGGTATCCCAAACGACATTATCGAAAAGTTGCACAATGAAAAGCTGAAGCTTATAGACCGTTTTCACGGGGCAAGGAGGAACTGCAGTCTGGCAACCGCGCGCCGGACCCTTCCTTCTCACCTGGTGTGTGCAAGGAGTCTTGTAGCGCGCGCGCTCATACTTGGGTGTGCGGAGCTGTTATGCGTGCTGTAGGCTGAACTTCCCTATTGCGAAAACCAGAGCCCCTAGTGCATTTCCAGTACGTTTTGCGTACTGGGAGCACTGGGAGCACAATTTCCGTACTGGGAGCACAATTCTATAAGGTTTCTGGATCTACGTATCAAGTGGTGCTCCGAGTACGTGTGTTGGTGTTTTGAACCGCGCAGTAAGAAACCTATTTTGTCTTTCCATAGCGCCCATTCGAGGCTAATAAAAAAAAGGATTCGCTAAACTTTGCTTCTCCAACGAGCTCAAAAAATCCTGCGTTCACTGTAAAAGGGACAGTTTTCGTGCGCAGGTTACTAGGCTGGTAGGGGCAGGTTATCCACCTCACGTGCTGGCATCAGTCGCACGAAAGGTGATGAAGGAAACAAGCTTGTCTAGCTCAGATGATCGTGTGAGTGTTGATAAAGCCGAACAAGACAAACTCCGTAGGTGCAGTGTAATACCCTACGTTCATAAGTTGTCTCACAACTTGAAGCGAATCGGCCAGCGCGTTAATATTAGAATCGCCTTAAGCGCGCCTAATAAGCTCTCCACCTTGTGCAACCGCGTCAACAAAACCCCAAAACCAGTCCTCTCCTGTGGCGAGAAACATACTCCGCCATTTTTGCCTTGCATTGAGCGTGTAGCGTACCGTATACCCCTGCCTTGTGGCAAATTTTACGTAGGACAGACAGGCAGATGCCTGAATGGCAGGCTTCGTGAACATAATATCACCAGCGCCGTTAGAGGCCACCTTGGCATTCATTGTAAGCATTGTGGTTGTAGTCCCCTGTTTAAAAAATGTGAAATTCTAGCAAAAAACCCCTTCCAGTTGAGGCGGGAAATTATAGAAGCACGTATGATCGCTTTGCTGAAAGATAACTGTGTAAGCACCCCGTCTGTCGCTCTCTCAGACAAGAGATTGCATATCTTTCCGCTGACAAGCCTTAGATCACCGTTTTAGTAATGTACACACAGCATGTTGTGGTGATGACATTTGCATATTCTTTCGTGTGTGTGTTTTTGTCATGAGGTGATGACCTTTGCATCTTCCTTTGTGTTTATCAAGTGTGTAACGCTTGTGATGAGTCTCATACGTACGTATATATGTACGTTTTCGCCGAAATAAAATCAGCTGACAGTCAGCGCTCTGTGGTGTCGTGTATGTTCCTTTTTTCGTCGTCCCTGTGTTCGTGCTGTTTTTCCAACTTACCTGGAAATCCATCCTATCGCGGCATATGGGCTCCGCGCGCACTAAGCGCTAGCGGCTCTGAATGTTTACATTTCTGCATTTTCCCCGCACTTAGACGCGCAACGTCACGTCTATGAACCACTCTGGTAAAAGTTCTGCTGTAGTGTTCACTTGTGTGGAGGAGTCGGTGCAAACAACAGTAAAATTTGACATCGCCGCGCAATTTAATGACGCTCTCAAAGCGACGATCCCAACTGACGCAGAAATAAAAGAAGAAAAAAAACCACCGATCGGTATCGCCACGCTGCAAATGCACCTCTGGCGATTGCTGTACCTTCGACTACTTTAGATGCGCCAAAAAGTATCATATGAGAAAGCTTCTTGAGCTAATATACAATAACTTTAGCTTTCTCAAGCCGCCGAGCCCCGATCAGTCTGTCCCAGTATGCTCCCAGTGAAGCTTGGCATATAGCGTACCGACCGAGTCCGTCTACACGCGAACGGCACTCCAAGCCTTAAGAATACGCTACTACAACGAATCAAAATTACTGCTCAGTACAACCTTGGCATCAGTTAACCTGAACAGATGATTTTTATTCGCGGCACTTGAAGATGAAGCGGTGAGCATCGAAGCGACGCACTTTGAGCAAGCACATATATGTCACGGAAAGTTGCTACCGCACTCTGACTCAGATGCAATGACACACATTTGTCAATCAGTAAGGTTTACCGAACAAAGAAGATGAGATGTTTCCCACTGCACCGTGCTTGCTTTTTGCGAAGCGATTAACAGTTGTGAGCTTCCACGAACCTACCTATGTCAGACACTGGCACTGCAGCTTTAGTAAAATATCGCCGTTTCAGCGAGAAAACGGCTAAGTGCCACTTGAAGTACACGTTCGATTATCGAAAGGCATAATACCCTACATAATATGCATTTGCGCATATGCCGACTATTCGTAAGAGCAAGAAAAGACTACCGAGCTCTGCCGAAACAGCAGACAGTCCCTTACCTGCCCATCGGTCTACTTAGATATTTTTTTCAGTATTAGATATGAATTGTATAACATACTGGCTGCTGTCGCCATTATTCGAATGTCATGCGATCAATGTGATCGGCAGCTTGTGTCTTTCGTCTGATAAAAGGGTGAGGGCCAACTGCGCATAAAAAGCGTGTCTGTCTTGTGTGTACCGCTAAAAATGACAAATCCGACGGCAGGTCACACCGCTGACTAGCCTGTTTACGAATAGTTCACTGCGTTCTGGCGTGGCGCTGTGGTAGTGCGCTGGGTTGGCAGTTCCAAGGTTTCACGTTCGAATCGTGGTCTCGGAAGTCTTTTTTTCGTGTTTTCTTTTAAATGCGAAGTATTTCTTAGCGAACTTCGGCGACATTCAGCGTATCTATCTATCTATCTATCTATCTATCCGCCTACGACTTTGTGCTCTCCTAGCCGTTTCGTTAATGGGATGTATACGAAAATTGGTATGCAACTGCATGACGAACGTAAATGGAAGGTCATAACATGAAACTCATGATATACCTGTCATGAGCGGCATGATTTACATACCACGGTCTTGGTGCTCTCCTGACCGTTTCGTTAATGGGATGTATACCAAAATTGATATTCCACAACATGACTGCATGACGCACATAGATAATAGGACATAACATGAAACTCGTTATATACTTCTCATGAGCGGCATGATTTACATGCCACAGTATTGCTGCTGGCCTGGCCGTTTCGTTAATAAGATGTATACCAAAATTGATATGTCACAACATGACTGCATGACGAACATAGACGACAGGTCATAACATGAAAATCATGATATGCATGTCATGAGCGGCAGGATTTACATACCACGGTCTCGGTGCTCTCCTGGCCGTTTCGTTAACGGGATGTATGACAAAACTGATATGCCCCAACATGACTGCATCATGAACATAGATGATAGGACATAACATGAAACTCATGATATACTTCTCATGAGGGGCATGCTTTACATGCCACGGTATTGGTGCTGTCCTGGCCGTTTCGTTAAAAAGATGTATACCAAAATTGATATGCCACAACATGACTGCATGACGAGCACAGATTATAGGACATAACAAGAAACTCATGATCTACCTGTCATGAGCGGCATGATTTGCATGTCACGGTATTGGTGCTGTACTGGCCGTTTTGTTAATGGGATGTATACGAAAATTGATATGCCACAACATGACTGCATAAAGAACATAGATGATAGGACATAACATGAAACTCATAAAAAAAATTGACGGCAGATCCATGAGGTGAATGATGATGAGATTGGGCGAAGCTCCTGGAAGTAATCATCGGTTAAACCGTGAAATTTCTTCCGTTAATTCGCCCGATAAAAATGACGTGAAACGATTGATTAAATGTTTTATCAAACTTATTGCTGGTTTCCGTTGTCCTTTCATTATGACCGCTTTGTGGTCGGTGAAATGTAAGCTAAGTGGTTATTGCACTGGTTGCAGATGAAAACCATTGCTTTACCTGGCGTCTTTCGTTAAGCAGCTGGCGTCTTTTCGTTTTGCTTTAGAAACATCTGGCGTCTTTCGTTAAGCAGCTGGCGTCTTTTCGTTTTGCTGTAGAAACATCTGGCGTCTTTTCGTTTTGCTTTTAGAAAACATCTGGCGTCTTTCGTTGGTTTATTTCATCAATCAACGGCGTTTTGAACAAAATTTTTATTGTTTAATCACGCACAGGAGAAATCTCACCAGGCACTACCTTGGAGGTAAACAATGGCTGCTACTGGGAATGAGAGACAGCAGAAGTCGGCTTTTAACACTTCTACTTCTACTAACGTTTCCTACTGGAACATGCCAATGGCTGCTGATGGGGAATGAGAGACAGAAGAATTCGGCTTTTAGTTAACGCGCACGCTGCGAATTTTTTTTATTGTTCAACAACGCACAGGAGAAATCTCCCACCGGCACCACCTTGGAGGTGAAAGCGTAAGACTGGTTACGCACTACGACTACGAGGGACGAACGGGTGCCGCTTTAAGGAGCTTCGCCCCTAATATACCTGTGATGAGCGGCATGATTTACATGCCGCGGTATTGGTGCTGTCCTGGCCGTTTCGTTAACGGGATGTATGACAAAATTGATATGCCACAGCATGACTGCACGACGAACATAGATGATAGGACATAACATGAAACTCATGATATACTTCTCATGAGCGGCATGATTTACATGCCACGGTATTGGTGCTGTCCTGGCCGTTTCGTTAACGGGATGTATACCAAAATTGATATGCCACAACATGACTGCATGACGAGCATAGATGATAGGACATAACATGAAACTCATGATATACCTGTTATGATCGGCATGATTTGCATGTCACGGTATTGGTGCTGTACTGGCCGTTCTGTTAATGGGATGTATACAAAAATTTATATGCCACATCATGACTGCATGAAAAACATAGATACGACATAACATGAAACTCATGATATACCTGTCATGAGCGGCATGATTTACATGCCGCGGTATTGGTGCTGTCCTGGCCGTTTCGTTAACGGGATGTATGCCAAAATTGATATGCCACAACATGAGTGCATGACGAACAGAGATGATAGAACATAACATGAAACTCATGATATATTTCTCATGAGCGGCATGATTTACATGCCACGGTATTGGTGCTCTCCTGGCCGTTTCGTTAACGGGATGTATGCCAAAATTGATATGCCACAACATGACTGCATGACTTACATAGATGATAGGACATAACATGAAACTCATGATATACCTGTCATGAACGGCATGATTTACATGCCACGGTATTGGTGCTGTCCTGGCCGTTTCGTTAATAATATGTATACCAAAATTGATATGAGACAACATGACTGCATGACGAGCATAGATGATAGGTGTAGTGAATGTGTTTCGGCGCACAAAAAAGGAACGAAAAGACGACGACGAAGAGTGCGCGCTTGAGCACGCGAAACGTGATCCGCGTGGCTTCGGTGCTTCGGAACGCCGACGGCGGATCGAGCGTACCAGCGACCGAGCGGTGGCACGTTCGGCCCAGGAGAACAAACGCACCGAGCTGGTGCCACCAGACCAGCCGGGACGTACCTGGCGTTCTCCTGTGGCAGATGTCCTGGCCCTTGCTGGCTGTTCCTGCGGTGGACGAGCGAGCGGGCCAGTACGAGCGGCTGGAGTAGTGGTGTGGCCGGGACCATCTACGGACCCGTGGTCACGGTGCCACGCAGGCTCGAGTCCGGCACAACCACCTACTGAGGGCGTGGTCACGGTGCCGCGCAAGTGCCAGTGCCGCACAACCGCCTGCTGAGAGCGTGGTCACGGTTCCGCGTTGCCGTCTGGCGCAAATGTTGCTGAGGGCGTGGCCTCGGTGCCACGCCAGATATGGATCCTACCCCGACACGCTCCTGAGCGAGTGCCTCTGGATCTGCTTGTGTCCGCACGCTACCCATCGTGCCTCTTCTGCCGAAAGCGTGCGCCGCCGCTGCTAGAACATCAGTCCTGTGAGTGGTGCGAGCGGACATCCGCCATCAGTTAGACGGGACGCGCTGTTAGTTTCTTGGACATAGCGTTCGGAGTGTGTTGCTTGTGTCGCGTTGTTTGTCTGTGAAAGTGTATGTGCTGTCTCGTCCTGTCGATAAATGTTCTCCTTGTCTGTGACCTAGCTGTCTGTGTCTGAGTCCTGGGCCCACGAACCACCACAATTGGCGAGCCTACTGCCAGGATGGCTTATTAAGATCTGAAGCCATTACTCGGACACAGCCTGAGTCATGGAGGAGGAGAAACTTATCGAACTTGGTCGACAGTTAGGTTTGGAAAATGATGCGCTTAGAGATTGGGTAGAACGAGAGTGCGCTCTAGCTCGCGAGGAGCAGGCTAAAGAACGAGAATTCGCAAGAGAACATGCGGAACAGAAGCAGCGACTGAAAGAACAGGAACGTGAAATCCTTGAGCTGAAGCTGCGACTTCATGAGAGCTCAAGGAGGTTACAGCCCACTGCGATTGGTGAAAGAGGAGGATCTAACGGGAGCGCATGGGACTCACGGCGTGATTTAGAAGAGTTGGGAAGACACATTGGTCTTGAGGGTGCAGGTCTGAATGTTTGGGTCGAAGAACGCTTGGCTGTAGAACTAGCGAAGGAACAAGAGCAGATAGAGTATGAAAGGCAGATGAAAGAGAAAAGAAAATGAAATGATAAACATGAGGAACTAGAGGAACTGAAGAAACGAACGCTTGGGCTCAATCTTCAGGTGGCAGAGGCTCAAGATATAAACTTGCAAACACAGAGGCGCGAACAGTCGTCGGGAAGGAGCTCTAATGAGCCGGTGCCGGGGATTTTCGACAGTAGCAGTCCTTACGTGAATGAACATGTTTTGAGTGGCGATCATGTGCGTCACTTTAGTATTCCGCCAGAGGTGCTGCTAAATCCTAGTATAGAGGATTGTAGGGAGGTAGCAAGCCGAGGAAATAACTGTAGCTTGCATATGTCCTATGAAACACGTTGCAAGTCGGAGAAAGAGGTACGTGGACGTTCAATAGAAGACCAGCTGTCTTGCAGAGCCTCTGGGAGGCCAAACACTTTTGAGGAGGTTGAACAACCCCTAGATAATGACTCCCAATGTCGTGTAGAAATCTCCGAGGCGCTTGGCGGCCACTATTCTGGTGTCCCGCTGGCAGCGATTACAGATGTCATAGGCACGGTCCATGACAATTTGACCGACCCTCTCATAAATGGAGGGATGCAGGGTACTCAGCACAGTACAGCTCTGGTCTGTTCCAGAGTAGCTGAAGCGAATGAGCAAGAGCTGATCAAGCCGGGCACAGTAGAGTCTGACGTTAAACAAGCAGTATGCTGCGTAAGCCGGCGGAATGACCGTAATAGAATGCTTAATAGCCTCCATGAATGCACTACTAAATCTGTGCTGTGTGAGCTGGAACAGCGTAGCATTCCAGGTAAAGTGCAGAAGGTGACCCTGCAAACACTCGTTATAGAGAGTCAGCATCCAGGTGCTAAGATGCCTGAGCCGAGCCAGTTGAAAGACACTTCCAACAGTGGCGCAACGTTTCTGCAGGTCTTGATAAGTAATATCAGTGATGCGCCTTCTCTAGCATTTGTGAGGCTAGAAAGTAATTCTGCTGATGTGTCGCGGGCGTTACCAGCTGACCGACGTATGATGTGTGTTGACGTAGCAGGAGGGAGCCTCCGAATCCCTGTCGCTCTGCGCGCGAGTGATCTCCTGCTGATTAACAGTCGCGACGCATATGTGCGGAAGAACCTTGAAGCGTTCCTTATGCTCATCGCTAAGGGTAGGAAAAGTGTCGTGCGCCTTGTGTGGGACGCCATCACTTAAAAAGCGCTTTAATAATTGGACGCAATTTCGGTTTTGACTTTCGGACTGTTTCATGGACTTTCCTTTGTGCATAGTGTTGTAAATATGAATGTTCTTTAACACGTGCTCTTTAGATGGACAACGTTTCTGCTCAGTGTATGTTTCGTGCAGCTCTTACTGAGCAGAGTCTTACTGTCGTTGTACACACTTTTGTCGTGTGTTATTCATGGTGCAGTTGTTTTGTATTTGTGGACTATTCTTTTGTGTTTGAACCGATGTGCTGTCTTCGGCACTTCCATGTTATGTGTGTACAACGTACTGAAGGTGGGGGGAAAATGTAGTGAATGTGTTTCGGCGCACAAAAAAGGAACGAAAAGACGACGACGAAGAGTGCGCGCTTGAGCACGCGAAACGTGATCCGCGTGGCTTCGGTGCTTCGGAACGCCGACGGCGGATCGAGCGTACCAGCGACCGAGCGGTGGCACGTTCGGCCCAGGAGAACAAACGCACCGAGCTGGTGCCACCAGACCAGCCGGGACGTACCTGGCGTTCTCCTGTGGCAGATGTCCTGGCCCTTGCTGGCTGTTCCTGCGGTGGACGAGCGAGCGGGCCAGTACGAGCGGCTGGAGTAGTGGTGTGGCCGGGACCATCTACGGACCCGTGGTCACGGTGCCACGCAGGCTCGAGTCCGGCACAACCACCTACTGAGGGCGTGGTCACGGTGCCGCGCAAGTGCCAGTGCCGCACAACCGCCTGCTGAGAGCGTGGTCACGGTTCCGCGTTGCCGTCTGGCGCAAATGTTGCTGAGGGCGTGGCCTCGGTGCCACGCCAGATATGGATCCTACCCCGACACGCTCCTGAGCTAGAGTGTACTAGAATATTTTGAGTGGCGCGACCGCCGGCCGGAGAGGGGCCCTCTCCGCATGGAACGCAGCGGCGGCGCTGCAGTCGTCAAACCTTGGTTGCTCCGGCCGGCCGGCACGGCCGGTCCCGGCCTCGCGGGCGTCTGCTTGCCGGCGCGCTCACAAAAATGTTCGCAAGAATGGCGAGTTTATATGAAAGGAACGTAAAAACGACCGTTTCATCACACCTGAACTGCATTACCATCTTGGTGGCAATCAATTTGCGCCGAGAGAGCGCCTGGCAGGCGTAGATAGGTTTATTTCGGTTTTATAATGAAGCGCGAATGGATGACTTGAGCAGCGAGGGGCGACATGCAGCTTCATCTACTTTTAACTAGGCGATTGAGATCTTTTCATATTGCTCGCCTGCTTACTTCGAAGGCTTCTGCTCAAAATGCAAATTTATGACCTATGAACACGGCGAGCGTGCGAGAATTATATTGCAATCACTACACCAGATATAGCTTTAAAATACCCCGCAGTTCTGCCGAATGCTGTTGGTGCACATTGCCTGGTATCGGCATTTTTACTCAAACACAAATAAGGTTATACCTATCCCCGACTTGTGAAAAGTGAGATATTGGTTTGCTCTGTGTCCACAACACCCTTTTGGTGTGAACTGATATAAACATGTAGTACCAAGCATAATTATTCACACTGTTACTTTCGTTTCTTACAAATATAGGTAAACTGAAAAAACCATGCGCTCACTCCTATAATTGACTGGGACCATCCACATGTAGCACAGGAAATTGGTTATCAGGCACTGCTCTGAAGTGTACCTCCAACCTGAAATCTCTGCAGCCTTCTATAACATCGCAAATATTAGGTCTAAGCGGTACGTTTAACATTGCGTTTGTCTTATCGAAATGGACGCGGTTTACACATCTGCGACAGTTCTTCATAAAGCAGCTTTATATACCTAGCATTTATATTTAAGGTACCAAGCTGTTTCTGTAACGAGTGCGGCATTTGAAATAAAAATAGTGCTGCTGCGGGTCTTAACTTATTGCTCTTTATACGAGCAACAAACTTAGTTCAAATGAACCCAGCAGTTGCCTCAGCATATACTGCGTTGCGTGGACATTAGAAATTGTAGAATAACAGCTGGCCGCAATTAAATGCTGCTCCTTGCTCATAACATTCCACCGACTTCTCATACAAGCCTACTTAATTCCCAAGCCTGCTTTCGTACTTCTTTAAATGTAGTAACACTGCCTCACTGAATAACTAAAGTTGAAATCTATAATCATGCAATAAATGCAAGGATGTGTATACACATCTTTAATCCCCCCCCCCCAAAAAAAAAAAGGAAATTAGGGATAAAGCCCAGCATAAACGTAATTTGGCCATATATTTTAAGAATACCTACGAATTTATGTAGATTCGCAAGTATATGAGCATACAAACTTTTCAGTTAGTGAATGTCTGAAAAAAATACAGACAACGTTCAAACGGCTAAATGAAAACATTTTATTTACACAAACCTGAAAAAAGTCTTATAGTGCAACAAAATAATAAATCAATAAACGTGTCATTATCTACAAAGAATGAATGTTTCTTAAGCATTGCCACATGAGAAACACATATTCATTCAAACATGTTTACTAGCTACTGCTGCTTGTTAGAATAAATCTCTCATAAGCGACTCAGCTTTAAGTGCTGCTGTGCCCTCCTGCGCGCAGCGTCACGAGACTTATTAAGCCCCTTAACGTAAAAATGTAGTCTGGTTACAATAAAGAAACCTGTCAGGTTTGCTGTCAGCTGCTTTTTGTGCTCATCACAGCCAACAGTGCCCATACCTTTCTTGTGTATAATCTCAAGCACATCCATGACGCTGTCATGGTGCAGTTGAGTGTTGCTAAAGCAGCCCGTGAAAAGGTCCTCAAGAGCACTAACAAACCTGAACAACGTTACTGATGGATTTTCGAGACCACCGTCGTTGCATAAATTCATGAAACCGGCAGCACCCATGCGCTCCCCTTCAGAGGCAGCCAACAAGAGTTCGTCCTTACAGGTGTCACAGTTAGTCTTAAGGACGCACTTCCTGGCAACGTACCCGGCTACATAATAGGTCAACCTCGAATCACTCCTCTGAGCATTATAAGGGATTTTCTGCCCCTTCAAAATCTCCCTTATCAATCAGCAAGTCGATTAGTTCCTGCTGCTTGTAGGAACCTGCCGTTTGGTCTTTAGCAGTTAAAAGTGAGCTCAGGACATCTTCTCCAACATTCGAACCAACGACGCTTTTTGCTAGGTTGGAGTAGCTGAGACAGTTAATTGTCGTCAGGAACTGCTGTGGTGTGGGATTGGCATTGCACCCAGACGACAACCTCACAATGCCAAAAAGGTTTTCTATCTTATCTTGGCTCAGGCGTGAAGTCATCAAATAAGAATAACCCACATCTGCTTGAAGGTATTTGACCAGATGCAGTGTGCTTGTCAGAGTAACTCGCAGCCCTTCCGCTGTTGAGTCACTCAGAAAATTCTTCTTCGTGGTGCCTCTTTCCCAGTCTGAAAGATATTGCAAGAACTCCTCAAGCTTTTGCACTTCATTCGAGTTTGGCTTCAAGGCTTCGGCCGGGAAGCGCGATGTCATTATGGAGATGAGGGACTCCATTCTCCTGCATAACAAAATCGGTTACTGTAAGCACAGTCTATACAGCAGCATCACTGTTAAAGCGAGGCAGTTTTTAATAGAAATTTCTGTACTCGTAGTTTGGTGAAACAGGCGATGGAAAATTAAACTTTATTGCGCACGTGCTATTCACGGCCAAAACATACTAATGATACTGTCCGAAGAGCCTGCATGCTCTACAGCAAACTCTTACCTGAAGAACATCAGTGTTGGTTCAACAGTCCCACAGCGTCCTTCAATCTGTCCTTTGTACAGCCGAATGCCCCTCAGAGATTCAGAGCTGAATATCTGAAATGCATAGGAGCACCGCATCCTTTCAAAGTTGTTAGGTTCTAGATGCACCTTAGTCAACCGAGGCATCGCCTTCATTGTTAGGTTGGCCGAGTCAAGCGTGAAAGCTTCCCGAAGCGGCTGCAGTGAGACCTGAAATGAAGTAAAATTTGGAACTTAATTTCTTACTGTTTCTATATCATAAATAATGTTGCTTTACTCAGGATGGGCTCATCAGAAGTCGGAAATTATGCTATAAGCAAAAAAATATTTCCATTTATGCATGGTACGAAGGCACAAGTTAGCAGCAAAACCGTGGAACTTCTCCAAGACAAAATATATAAAAACAGCTTTGTTTTATCGCAAGGTGCCCCGTGTTATCCTTCCATCGATTAAATTTATCCTAGGAAGAAAGGGGTTGGCAGTCAACATTAAAAAAAAGAGGACAATGTAACACCTATATTAGTTTTCTTTTACCATCTACTTTACGCTTCAGGAGATATACTTAAAGGAACACTACGGGATAATTCGAAATGTATTTATGAAAAATCGACGTTACCTTTCCATCTGGTGTGAAGAAGCTTGTAGTCAGTAGTCTGTTACGGACATTCTTAACCAGATGGGGGAAGTCTGACAGGAAATGTAACCACCTCTGCTCATTTGATGGGTGTTTCCTCTTCGCAATGACTTCTGTGGAGTTGGCTCGCACGCCCATTAATCGCCACATTCTCCGGTTCCACGCTGCGGCGTCACAGGTGACGTAATCAACGAAAAGTCCTGCGTTCTCGGCCAAGACTGTGGCGTCAAGAATTATCTTAGCCAGCAAATCTCCTTTTATGTTGGTATGTGTAGCAAATGCTCCGAGGATCTGGCTCCAGCTTCCTACCAGAGGGACGAACATAACAACCAGGCCATGATTGCATGGCAAATGCTTGTCTTCTGGTGGTGTATAAGGGCCCAAGTCGACGAAGCCCTTCACTTTGCCCGCTGTATCCACAGATAGGTGCTCGGAGAGCTTCAGTTCATCAATTAGTAAACCCCCATGACAATTGAAGGGATCCATCGCCGAAGTTTTTTTCTTTAGTGTTTCAAGCATTTTTTTGTTAAAGCCAAACGCACCCATATAATTTGACGTGTACTTTCTTATGGTGCTCCTTCCTGGAAGCACCAGTATATTTTGCCTGCGTATGTACTCATAGAGCTTCGGGCTTCGCATCTTCAATAGGATGCAGTCAAGCATCCATTCTTTGTCAAACGGCATGCCTCGTGTGCTCTTTCTTTTGGCAGCTTCAAAACAATGCCTCACAGCAAGCTGCTGCTTTCGCGACAAGTTTTGCAGCTTCTGTTCCAAAATGTCCTCAGCTCTTTCCGCCGTTGCCTTCTTCATTATGGATATGTTTTCATTGAGAGCATCGACGGCTGACTGTAGCCTTTTGGCCTTCTTCTTGATGGCTCGCAGCCTGTAGGATGTATTGTGTGCCTTCACCGTTTTCTCGCTTTTCATTTTCAGCCAACTTTTTCTTGATTGCAGCGCTTTCCTCAGGTACTTGCAGGACATGCAGTGCTGCCCTGCAGTTAATTAAGCCGGTGTTTATTAATATGACAGAGAGATCCCAAGGACACACGTCTGCCCCCCCCCCCCCCCCTCGAAACTTTACAGTTCGTGTGCATACATACATAACACGCGCACGTGCAAACACATGCACAAACATATAAATATACAAACATATACAAACATATATAAATAAAAAAGATCCTGCCCCTCCCCCCTTTCCAGAATAAAAACCTGGAGATATACATACCTACTTAATATATACCGGAAATCGCTCGAAACTAGCATGCAGTCTATCTGATAGAAGTTGTCATAAATACTAAAGTTTTAGTGTGTAAACAACATTTCAGCTAAAAATTACGTTCCTACTGGTAAAATGCTGCAGAAGTTTGCTGTAGAAGTCTTGGGCACATTATCGCTCCTCGTGTCTAGATACACGCGGAATCTTCCTTTCTTTTAATCGTCGAGATGGTTTTAGGAAGCACTATAAATTCACGAAGAAAAAAAAAATGAAGAAAGCACACGAGAAGCTTTCGTTCATCGTGATCCATGTTCTTCAAACGAACGCACGTAGAATAACTATAAGATTAAAAACTTAAAGCAAATCGCGGCGCTATAGGGCTGGTGATCGTGATCATTCTGCAACAAAACACTAAAACTAAAACAGGAAATTATCATAGCACTGCCTTAAACCTGCCGTGATCATTCTATCATTCCGTAGTGCAACAGTGAAGGTAAGTTTTTTTTTTTTTTTTTTGGGGGGGGGTGGGGGGGGGGGAGGCGACAAGACGTGCGCATTCTGATCAAGCCATGCTTCTAGTGATTTTGAAGTTGTCTTGACTCACCTTCGTTTGCTGATTTGCCCATGCACTTCACACTGAAGAACATTCCTTCCCTGGTCTCAATCTGTGTTTGGAGACCCGTCGTTAGATCAGTCAGCGATAGGGACGAAGCTTCCACAGCCCCGCAACAAAGTGGAATGTTCGCAGCTTTTTGAAGAGCGTTTGCGGCTTCTGTTACAGTTGCTATGCGGCACCTCTCGACTGTCTTGTTCCGTATGAACACTTCACAGTCCACGTTGCCTTCCTGTGTGCATTGGAAGAACACCGATTTCTCGATCGCGAGTACTCTTGTTCGAAAGTTCAACTTGCAAAAGACGTAAGAAATGCCATTGAACTCGGGGAACTCATGTAGAGCCCACGACCTCGATGGAACTGCAAGCTTGCGAAGATCATCAAGGGAGGCCGCTGGCCCAGTAGTACCTCCATCGTTTACATCACCTGCTTCATCGGCTTCTTTGTACACACTGGCGTCTGTTGCACATTCGCCTGCTGACGGTGCATTGCTTCCACTGATCCGACATCGTTTTGTTTCACCGTCACAGTCTGTCGCGATCTGACGACGTTTTGTGAGTGACCGCGGCGTCGGAATTCGCTTGCTGAGGTATGAGGGCACATTCGGCAAAATAGTTGGCACCGCGTCTGGTCGAAGGGTTGGTTTCCCTCTTGGTATACGAACTTCCCTTCCATTAATTATGTGGACGTAGTCTCTCACAATGAAGTAAGGTTCAAAATGGAGTTCGCATACAGCACAATCGGCGTCGAGGGGTTTATCACGTCTGCACAGGTTTCTTTCCCACACAAGCCGTCGCTCTTCATCCTCTGGAGCTTTGAAAAGCGATACTTTGCGGCCTTGGTCCGTGCCGGCGTAACCAGTCTTGCACCCGGGCGCAAAGCAATGATTTAGGCGTTTCTTTTTCTCCATTTACATCAGAAATACATATACGAATAAGAAATCTGAAGCAAATACCGGAGTCAACAAAGAACACTCTTAATTATTTCGGTACTGCATCATTAAACAAGGAAAGGTGCTTAGGCAAGCTAGCTGACGTTTCTATACGTGGAACTATTCTTGTCAAATGCGCCTTGTCCTTCTTGGGGCGCTACTTTTAAAGGTTTGGTCACGTGACATCGCTGTCGATACTCATCCGCAAAATAAAAATAAAAATAAACTGGGAAGAAAATGAGCATGGTCGTTATGAGTCTCTGGGCATAGTGATGCGGGAGCAGAGTCCAAGAAATATGTTTGTAAAACTCAGGGGTGGGTGGGCTTCAGAGCGTAGGAAACGTGTAGGTAAAAAAAAAAAAAAAGGAAATGGGAGGACAAAGCAGGAAACTCTTTGAGTGGAGGCGGCGTTCGTCTGTGCACGCGTACACTCTAGCGCGGACATAGCGAGAGAACTGGTCACCAAAACCAACGGCGCCACTACTCACGTGTCGCTTTGGAGTGACTGTAGGTGGGTGGGCGTCGTCGTTCAGACCGGAGACAAACGACGGGACGTCTACTTGTGCGTGAAAAAACTGTTGGAAGCACTAAACAGGATGAATGATGCTATAAAGTGCCGCAGAACGCTTTTAACTTCGTTCTGCAAGTGGCGACACAAAGTATGTAGAGATAAAAAAAAGGACGCGGTTGGAAGGGCATGCGTTGATAATCAACGGATTGGTCTCCAAGCGAATGTCAACTTCCCGTTGCAGAAATCACTGGGGATGTCCACCTATTTTATTTTATTCTTATTGTTAATTTGTTGTTTGCTCTGATTTCATTTCTTTTCATGTATTTTCTTAGGATGTTTAATTCCCCATCATGTTTCTTGTTGTCTTTCTCTCATTTTTATCTGGTATATTTCACTCAGACCGCGCCGCGCGCGCAAGGTGCAGATATGTATTGTGCCCCCTTGGCTGAGCATCGCACGCTTTCGCTAGAGAACGGGTTCCACGGAGTGTGACTCGTCAAACTAAACGACTCTCCTTTCTTTTGTGATGTTTTCTCTTCTTTTATTCTTTTTTTTATTTTTCTCTCTTTGTGTGTGTGTGTGTGTGTGTGTGTGTGTGTGTGTGTGTGTGTGTGTGTGTGTGTGTGTGTGTGTGTGTGTGTGTGTGTGTGTGTGTGTGTGTGTGTGTGTGTGTGTGTGTGTGTGTGTGTGTGTGTGTGTGTGTGTGTACATGCCTTTCAAGGTTGTTCGCGGATGCGCTACGTTTCTTTTTCTATCCTCGATTTTCCGTGAAACACGGCGCAGGGACGATCCTTTGAACTATACTGGTACTGACCGCGCACAGAACAACGTGTCTTTCACCCGTTCCCCCCCCCCCCCCCCCCCCCTCTTTGTACTCCACACACAACAACGACATTTGGCTTCAGCGGTTCCGCGCTGCACTGCGGGATTCGCGGAGTCGCAGCACCATGGACTCAGGTGATGGCGGCGCTAGAGTGTACTAGAATATTATAGTACACTCTAGCGGCGCGAGTGTCTTCAAACGAGGGCGCAGAATCTACTACCAGATGAGCTCGGTCCACCCGTTCTTTATTATGGAGGCGCCGTGCGGACGGTCATCTTATACTGGCCTTTGCTTCCTGGACACACATCTGTATCCCCCCCCCCTTCTTTTATTTATTTATTTTTTTGTGAGCTCTCCCCTTTCCACCCCCCCATTATGCATGTTCGTGAAGTGTACTTAAAGACCATGCGCCCATGAGAAACATTCATCTTTGAAAAAGGCTGGCCTCCAGCCGAAACGTCAGAATAAATCCTATGTTTGTCACTGTGTCTTTCTGATAGTATATTTATCCCGATAGCCAGGAAGAACTTTTTTAATATATATATATATATATATATATATATATATATATATATATATATATATATATATATATATATATATATATGCAAGTGCTTTCCAAAGTCCCATTATCGGCCCCCTGCGCTGTCCTTTTGAATAGCTGCTTTGTTAGGATACTGCCTCCGAACGGACACCGCACGCTCGTCACGCGCTCGTCAAAAAAAAAAAAAATAAATAAAACGGCGCTGCTGTGAGCTTGCTACTGATGTTGCCGACGTTTTCTATTTTTATTTTATTGTTCTTTTGCTGTTTTATTTTTTTTTCTCCTTGTGTCTTCTTGAGCTGTGGCCCGTACGTGACTCTTCACCCTGTATTTATTTATTTTTATAAAATACCGTATGCCTGTGGAGAATGTTTGCAGGCGGGGCGTCGAATAAGAAAAGTATAAAGAATAACGAAAAAAAAAAGACGTCGAGGACTCAGAAATCTTAGAATGTTGGGTAATGAAAAGGGTATAATGTGACAATGTTACATTTAGGTACTAATATTGAGGTGTGGTGAAGAAACTTTAAGGAATGAAGGTATTCTACGAAAAATGAGGTGCGTGCAGTGAAAAGTGGGAGACAAACTAATCCATTCAGACATGATGCGACGGAAAACCAGATATTCCAAAGAACTCCTTTTGATGCTAAAAGGGGTTAAAGATTGCATGGTGATGTTTCCTCAGCTGCGACCGCAGTGCTAAAGCAGACGGCTTAGGAAAAGACATTGTAGTCTGATTTCTTTTGGCACAGTCACAATCTTCACATGTTGTGCTCTTTAATTAGGTCTGAAAGGTTAGTTCCGCTACTACTTAGAATATAAGTAGCGAACGGCGCTGCGCTTTGAATCTTCTCCAGTCTTTGTACTACGATTTATGTAAGAGTTCCAAACTGCTCATACATGTCCAGGCCGTGGTCTGAAAAACGATGTGTATTCTGACAAATTCGATTTTGAAAATGTTTCTTTTAGTTATTGCGTAATGGAACCAAGGTTACGGATGACGCTCTGATGAGAATAGTGTGAGCTTTCCAAATGGGACTGTGAGTAATGCGGCGCCTAAGTACTCGCATTCAAATATATCAGGGAGCGATTGCGATTGAAAACCGTGAGGAAAGAAAAGCTTGCATCGCGTTTGTTTTTTCTTGTTCTTATAAACACTGGTTTACTTGCACTCAGCTGCATGCCCTAATGAGAGCACCCAATAGTCAGCTAATAATCTCAAATGGTGCCCTAATAAGTTATAACTTCGAACAATATGTTTTTAATGTGTATTAAAAATAACAGCGGATTCCGAACGCTACTCCAAAGTACTCAGAAGTAACGAGTACCTCACGAGAACAGTCACTATAATGCTGTCAGTGCGAACGCATCTAGATCAGTAAAATGTCACCTATTAAGAAGTAGGTAGGCGGGTTCAACCGCTCTCTTATAAAATAAAAAAATGACGTTGACTTCGCCTGACATAACGGGAGCATTACGTCAGCAAAACTAAAACAAAAACAAATTACTGAGGTATTTAAGCTGGGTAATTTTCAAGAAATCTTTACAAGAGATATGGCTGCGATATCAACATAAATATCGGTAACGAACTAGCTAAATAATTGTGTGAGACGTGTTCAGTAATTTTACAGCATGAGAATAAGGATGTTGGTAATACCCGGCAGTAACAATTTAAGTAGTTCGGTATTTCACTTTAGCGAAATGGGGCCCTTTACTCTTCATAAAACAGACCCGGTCTTGCCGTTCTCTACATTGGCCTGCTAGGACAGATTGAAACTAATGTTGCTCATTTCGAGCTCTCTTCCCATACTCACCACATCTTTATGAATAACATCGGGAATGACAGACATCCCTACCTCCACTCTTACGACAACGTTTTCCTTTTTTTTTTCTTATACTGTGCAGGCTGCGTTTTTTTGCGATGTATCCCCATCCTAAAACGTGTGCCGTCGTCACCAATCGCAGGTTTTTGCAATATATCCCACAAAGTTCACCATGCACGCCGATAATGTGCAAAGAAGTTCTGATTAAAAACTGCTTTCTTTTCAATAAAAGTTCCGCCCGTAAGAGGAGATCGTGCAACGAAGCTAGAGTAATATTCTAGTGCACTCTAACGAAGCTGCGAGCGCGATCAGATGCTTGCAAGGCGATAAAGGGCACCGAATGGATTTTTCTTTATTTTATTGTATTAGATGTATCTATCGAAACGTCAGCCAGTGTAATTGTGCTACCGTACCTATGTTTACACAACATTTATTGCAATATGCATGGCACAACACGCTCGCGCGCACGAAAAAGAACAGGAAAAAAAAAGCGCACCGCAGCTCGGGCCACGCTGGCCGTGCCCGCCGCGCGCCGACTGCCCCAATGGTTAGGCACACCAGCGCCACCGCTGCTTTCCATGCGAGAGGGGACACCGGTTTGCACGGAGCGCCCGCTCCGGTCGCGCCACTCAAAATATTCTAGTACACTCTAACGCTGGTTTGGAGTTGCAGGGCAAAACTGGTTTTTATTTCCACTCCGTGCGAGTCACGAGAGCTCCCCTCGACGAGGGAGAGAAGGAGGCACCCCCGCGTTCTTCTACAAGAAAGAGGAAAGGGGGAAAAGAGGGGGGCCCCCGAGCAAGCAGACCCAGCATGCCGCCGGTGCTAATTCCTGGAGCCGTCGACGGCCGGCTGCATACGGGATAGAAAAGAATGCGGTGGTGCAGAGCAGCTTCCGCTACACTATCACTGAAGCTGGACGAAGTATCCTCGCTAAACCAGGGATCACTTACCACAGCCAGTACGGCCAGAAAGTTCAGCTCCCGCGCCTAATCCGAGACAGCATCCGGGTCCAAAATATACCTAGAAACGTCCGCCCAAGAAACAACCAAGGTAGAAGGAACTCCAGAGCAACGGCCCTGATGCGCTTTTATGGCAAGGGGAAGGAAGTGCGGTTTGTCGGCGCCGCTGCGTACAAAAATCAACAGGCGCCTTTTCAGCAGTCGTCATAGACACTAACTCTCAGATCAAAAGTGCCTGCAGCATCAACTCGGAGAACTCGGAGGTTGCAGAGGAAGTGGCATTGCCCTAGCCCTAGCCGACGAAGGCGCTCAAATTGCGCTCAGCGACTCCCAAACAGCAATCCGTAATTTCGCCAAAGGTAGGATATCTATTACAGCGTACAACATTATTAGAAATTTGGATAGACCTAAAGGCCACAGCTCCCTCGTATGGTTCCCCACACACGCTACTTCCGAGGGAGGAGCACCCCCCAACCACAATCTCGCGCGCGACATGACCGACCACGTGAATTTGGGCAACAGCGGGGGAGGACTGGTTGAGCGAAACCGTATGATTATATATACGGTCTCGCTCAACCCGTCGCTAAATGATATTACCAAAATGTATTCTAACTCGAGAAGACCGCTTCCACACCAAGCTTAACAGGGCACAGGCAGTTGCTTGGCGCCAGCTCCAAACAAATTCGTACCCCAACCCATTCCAATTAAACAGGATGTGCGAGATCTGCAGATCGGCTCGGGCCACGCTAAATCACGTATTATGGGAGATTATAGGTGATAAAACGGTCACTAGAGCGGAGACTCTTCCGTCTAGATGGACCGCCGCTCTGCGCAGCTCCACGCTTGACGACCAGCAGGTCCGCGAGGCAGCGGTGAGGCGAAACCTCCCCGTCCCCTCGGGGGAGATTTAGGCCCGATCGCTTTAAACCCTGCGGAGGAGAGCGCTGAAGAATTGCGAAAGGACAAGCGTGCGTCGTTCCTGTCCACACCCGTTCTTCCGCAATTCTTCAGCGCTCCGCAATTCTTCAGCGCTCTCCTCCGCAAGTATATGTCAATATCGTAACGGCCTCCGATATTGCGCCGGTGAAACCATGAATACATATAGCCCGTCTAAATCTTGTTCAGCGACAAGTGCAAAATGCTTGACGTAGCTATGCCGCGTCGGCTCTTTTGCGTATGCAGGCCGGCGGAATCGGTACAGCTAGGTATAAGTGACGAATTCAAATCGAGCTCAGTTATTCGATTCCATTGATGGATTCAAAGCATGCGAGAACCGCAGCATTGTCAGGATAAGAAGGCAGCTAAAGAAGCAGGAGAGAAGTCGTCTACTCGTCCCCACTTGCATCTGGCGGCTTATTCATCTTGGGCTTGCTGCCACTCGCTTTCGGGAGCAGTTCTGGGCGAATGAAGGGTAGCACACCCCCTTCGGCGATGGTCACGCTGGCAAGCAACTTATGCAGGTCTTCGCCGTTTCGCACGGCCAGCTGTATATGACGGGGCGTGATCCTGCCCTTGCGGTTGTCCCGGGCTGCGTTACCAGCCAATTCCAGGACCTCCGCCGTAAGGTACTCGAGCACACCCACACCGGCGCGCCGCCGCTGAAGCGCTCAGCGAAGTGGCCTTTCCGCAGCAGGCGGTGGATGCGGCCCGTTCGTAAAGAGCGGGGCCGCTGCGTCGCACGGTGCTGATCCTTGCCGCTTCCGCTCGACTGCTTACGAGAAGACATTTCGGCGAGGATAGGATATGCCAGACCAGGTGAAGAGGATCTGAATAGGAGTGCAAAGCGTAACTGCAGTTAGAAACTGGAGCAAGGTGGGGGCAACAGAGCAAATGAAGCACGCAGCCGCGTCGAGAGATCGAACTTCGCGAAAGCGAAGTCGCCGCATACCTTCCAGTGGAATGAAGCGTATATAGTGCAGGAGGTGGCTATTTGTGGTGCCTTGCGGTATTGCGTTACTACGGGACAGCCGCCCCCCCCCCACTCCCCTCCCCCTTCTTTACCACCGCCACGGCCCCACACTCGTTCAAAACGCCATTCAGTCTGTAACCACATCCCAGGCAGCACAGATGCTCGGGCCAATATTGTTTTTTTGTTGGCTTACGGAGGTCCAATGAAGGCCCTGTGATACCACTCATAAGCCAGCATTGGAAATTCCATCTGTTAAGGCCTCCAACAATGGCCCATCGTAACCATTCAATTTGCAATATTGGTTCTTCCATCCTGTAAAGAATGCAAATGTGGGCCATAGTTGCCACTCAGCATACATTATTGGTGCGTCCAGTGCGCAAGGATGGTAATGATGGGTCAGTTTCTACATAGTCCTATCAATATTGGTTATGTAATGGCGGCAGGCTGTATATATTGTCCAATCAATCTTACTGCATAGCCAATGCTGGACTTCCAATGTTCTGTGTCGGACAATATTGTCCGCACACAAGAGTTGTAGCATCAATGTTGGTAACATTTGCAAGTACACATGATATATCGGGAGGCAGGTACACATGGTGGCAAGTACGCACGATTGTTTTCTTGTTTTAACAATATGAAGGGACCACTAGCTCGACTCGGTGCCGCAAATGAGTTCAGAAAGGTCATTGTGTATGTATTCAGTGCAGCAGGAAAAATTATCTCTATAATTTACGTAATTGTTTATTTGCGCAAGTTCTAGCTAAGTGTGTGAAGTAGACTAGAACTTGCACATTGGAAGTTGAGCAAACTACATCTATAACGCCATCATATGGTCCAAAATGCCCAGCAGCAGCATATTAGTGGCTTCCGAGCCCACGTGCATGGCATAGCAGGTCACTTTATCCGTTGTCATTGCAATATTTTCCAAAATAATAGAAGTAGGCTGTGTATACTGTCCAGACATTGTCTGGTTTCTCCAATGCAGGACAGCCAATGCTGCTTGCGAGACAATATTGTCCAGGCGTAAATACTGTCGCGCCTATGTTGTTCACATTGGGAAGTACATGACATATTAGAAGCAATTATCTCTTTTTCATTTGAAGCAACGGTAATATATATGTATGTACGTACCGTGTGCGCTCGCATAATTAGCGCCCACGCGTAATTTCTGCACTCCCAACTTTATGTACGGTTTACGCAAAAATATTACTTGCATGCTCTCCCCGTGACACCCAGTGCCACGTGGCGCAGGCTAGTGCTGTCCTTTTTCAGTACTGAGTATTCGGTAGCCCACGCTTCGCCATAGCCGGTCGCATTTTGATTGTTTAATAGCCACATATTGGCGATTCCTATAAAACAAATTCAACATAGTGTTTGCCGATTAACTGAGAACCGTGCCGCCACGATAATTTCGCCACGTGAATACGAGTCGCTCTTGATACTGGAGTTTAGAGATGCTGCTGACAGCATCAGTGACGACGATTCCGAGTCGCACATCCGCTAATGCTTGATTGTAGCCCACGAATACATTTGGCTGTTAAGGTATGCGTTCTGTTGAGTGAAAGCTACATTCGTTTTTGTGATACATTTCATTTGATGCATCTCAGATCAGCACGTGTAAAGATTCCTTACGCGATATTCCGAAAGTATTTGCGAAATTCTCATGTAATTTACGCACCTTTTGGAACTCCTAGATGCATGGAGAAAAAAAAAGACACGAGTTACGCGGTATGCGCGAGTAAGCACGGTATAAGTTATGCATTAGAAAATACGGTATATGCAAAACGTTGGAAAGTAAAGAAAAGCCTTTGTTATCTTTCTACCTCGAGCAGCGGGCACAGGAGCCCGCCGAACATGCAAGCCTACCACGGCAGGGGGGGGGGGGGCGGAAGGGGGGAGTGCGTGGGCGGCACTAATCCGTTTTGCTTCGCATACCTGTTTGACATGTTTTCTTGCAGCGAGCTGGGGGTGATGCAGGCGAAGCAGCTTTCACTCTGCAGAGGTTTTTCGGGCGCACAGGTTGTGTCGCACGGGCATCGTGTATCTGCTGAAACTGGCGAGTTTACGAAGTCAGAACACCTGAGTAGTCTACGGACACGGAACTTGCGGCTGCAAACTTCTGCATAGTGAAAAAGTGGGAGCCCTGCGCTTCTTTGGACCGGACATTTTAAGTGAACTAAACAGATGAGCCTCGACGTGTTGCCACAGTTCTAAAGGTTTTCCTGAAAGCTTTGCACCGATTTTAGCCATTCGTTTATTTTACTCATTGTGTATTCTGTTGTGCTCGCACCCTCATTTTGGCGTGTGCCGGGTTTATTATAGCATGTATTACTGCGTATTTTCTCTATATTTGTCTATTTGTAAATACACACGTGGTGGGCTTTGTTGTATACGTCGCGGCAGATGAAGTAATCGGTTCTAGCAAAGCTGTTTTGGTTCGTGTGACTTTCGTGTTTGTGTTTTTGTCTTCAGTGAAACGCGTGTTTTCCCTGTGCTCTTTAACGGTCATTTCTTGTTCCTGGTTTTCGGTTCTTTCGAAGTCGTCGGTTTGTCCCCACATACCCTCCGTTCCGGATTCTGCATGCAGAAACATATCACCATATCCTAACATTCACTTATTTTGTGTTACTGGAGGAAGCGTTAAATTTCTGCAATTCAGCTGTTTCGTGGAATCATTTCAGGAACCTTTCAAGCTTCAGCTGCTCCACGTAAACACGTAAACCAAAACGTGTCGCATAGGTTTAGGCATATGTTTTCTTGTGCCTCTTCTTTTTGCTTATGGTGCTTATGCATTTAGTTTTCTCGAGGCTGATTATATACAATGGACTTCAAACTTAGAGTGAATATTGATTTGTTGATTTTATCAGAACTTTCTTTTCAATCCCTTCTCATGTCTCTTATACTCACGAATAAAATGTGTCACAAAGAAGACATTTTGCTTATTTGTATGTGTGTATGTGTTCGAAAGATACGTTTCGCCATTAACATACTAGCGCGTAGACCATTTATGTCTGTTTTATGCTATCGTCATAACCACGAATCGTGAACATAACCAAATTCATTGCCCAAGCTGGCAATACATACATGCATACTAAGGACGAAATAAAGCTATTGTTACTCCCATAATTTACTAGATATTCTAGCGTCTTGCCTATAGCCAGAAGCCTCAGCAAAACAAATTTAAGTGCATGCACGATAGCCAATAAAAAAGATGGGGAAAATATAGAATCAGCCAATAAAGGAGGCTGGCAAGAAACGCTGCCTCATCCAACGATGAATGCTGGCAAAAAATGATGGACAGCCATCAATAAAGGCTGGAAAGAACGGTTAGAGCTTCCATTGTTTATACAAGCTTACCAATATTGAAAATACAAACGATGGACAATGTTGGCCAAAGCCATTCTTTCCCAATTTTTCCAACGTTATACGACTGGTATCCAACATTGGACTAATCTAGTCAAAAGTGTAGCATGGGACCCGAAATCCAATGTAGTTCCAATATTGTATCCAATGTTTTCCAACGTTGCGCGAAGGTCGGTCCAATGTTGTTGTGCTGCCTGGGATAGGGCGGCGGGTGAAGGTGCGGCGCTTCAATGACATCCTGGCACGACAGAAGCCTTCATGAGGCAAGCATGCAAGAACGAGTCACTTACACGGCGAGGAAAGAACAGCAGAGCTATGCGGAGATAGCGTGATCGCCGTACAGTCTTTAAACTTGTGTTCGACTGAAACATCGCTGTCAGCCCACGAAGACAGTCGCGCGCGCAAGACAATCTAGGCTTACAGGAGCAGGAAATCTTTCTATTCGCGCAAAGAAACTACGGCTTGCAGTATATTCCCGACGCTTAGAGGAAAGCATTAGCTTGTGCATGGGCAGGGCCCACTACATAGAACACACTCGCTGTGTTCTATGTAGCATGCAGCCGTGGCATGGAATACGAAAGAAGAAAGAACTTGCGGAAATATATGCATGGAATAATCCTTATTCAATGCTTTGATATTGACGGAATATATTTTCGTATTGCTTATTAATGTCTTATTTACCCCAGTAAAATTTTAAAAAAACATTCCAAAATTTATTTACCATGTACCGCTTTGAACTTGCAGCTTGCTTTACCCTACCGTCATGCATGAAAAGTGAAGGGAAACCAATGCAATCAACATCAGCCATCGAATTCTCCTTTCCGCGAACGGAGCACGGTTCATGCCTTATATATAGCGCACGCATCTGTGTACAAGGTCTCCCACGATACGCTCGTATCGGCGGCCTACTGGGTGCGAAAATACTCGAAAATTACGAATATCGAGTCGAATTGCCTCCCATTCGATCTTGGAGTCGAATAGCTGTTATTCCCAAACCTACCAGCACGGGACGAACCTACGACAGTGGTCACTGACTCGCAAACTGCCTGCAGGAACATAGCACAAGAAATGGTGACACCGTACACACACCGTATTCTTACATCTTTACACCCCTCATTACTACATAGGGTGCGTATCGTTTGGACACCTGGACACGCCTCTCTCCATGGCAATGAACGCGCTAATGCGGTAGCCCGAGAGCTCACAAACCGGGCGCCATCGGAAGAGCTGTCCAATCCAGACGACGCACCAACAGAACCATTGAACTACGCTGACACTCTAGAACATTACAGACAAAGCCGACGTTATTTCCCCCCACCACACCATTCCCTTACCAGGGAGGAAGCTGTCGCGTGGCGGCAACTACAGACTAAAGGCCAAACCCCATATGCGCGAAAATGCTAGCGACAGCGACGGGCGACGCGAAGCAGGCTACCGTCGCGCGAGCTGTCGTTTGCATAACCAAACTTCATTCACGCGAAAACTTCGGCGAGCGATATCCAGTGTTGCTGGCATGAAGGCGTCGATTTTGTAGCGCAACTGGTGCGTTGACCACGGCTTGAAAAGTAGAGTAGCATGTTTTACTACGCAAAGTATACAAAATGTTTTTTATAGCCTTGTAATAATGTTTTTCCTGCGTATGTGCCTGAATATCAAGCGCATGGCGGCAACCGGCAGTGCGTCATTGATGTACATTCTGTTCCGGCTTTCTCCTATTGGCTAGATGAGCATGGCACTTCCGGGCGACGGGCGACCGATTCTAGATTTCCAAAACCGAGTGTTCGCGCGATTTTGACTACGCGACACGTCGCGTGAACAGCCAGTTTCGTCGCCCGTCGCTTTCGCGTGCATTTTCGCGCGTATGAGGTTTGGCCTTAATTGCTTACCCTGTCTCTTCACCCTACACCTCTTTCATCCCACACAATATCCCTCTTACTGCCCCTACTGTGGAGCGCAGCCCACAGTTTATCACTGCACGTGGGAATGCCCATGTCCACCGGGCTGTTCGCCTATCTCATCACCATTACATTCCTCCTGGGAGACTGCGCTGACCAGCTCAGCGCCGCAGGAGCAGCGTCGGCTGATCCAGCGAGCACGTGGCGTGGCGCGAGCCAATGGGGCCCTGAACTAAGGGCTCCACCCTACGAGGAAGATTCCTCATTTCGTTAAAATAAATGTTTGCTCTCTCTCTCTCTGTCTCCGAACATCTTTCGAATAACTTAGAGATCTTTCAAAATAACTTTGCCGTAGTAGACACTGAAATCGATAAATCGATGCGAAAAATTAACACCATCTTCCCAAAGGGAACCCTGATGGGATGCGAAGCAGCAGCGTTGCGCACGGGTGGCGTCACGGGTTGAACGGCGCTAACGCGGGTGCTTCGCATCCCATCAGGGTTCCCTTTGGGAAGATGGTGTTATTTTTTTGCGCGTGAACCGACGAGTCGGCGGTGTAGCGAGCGGCGGTTGCGGTAGCGGAGCGAGCGGCGGTAGCGGCAGGTGTTGCGGGCGAACGGACGAGGCGGCAGCTGCGGGTGCTGCGGCGAGCGCGCGGCAGGTGAGGGAGAGTGACGTCAGCGCTCACTGCGAGGGGAGCGTGAAGTCAACGCGCAGCTGCGGCGTGCTACTCGGCACCGCTCCAACACCTGCGGCGAGGGGAGCGCGTTGCGGCGCGTTCGTACGGAGGCACGGAGGGACAGAGTTACACAGGCTAGTCAAAGAGCTGCTTCGCATCTAAAATATGCTACATATTTCATCGCCGCTAACATAGCACAAGAGTAAAATCTGCTTTACGCTCAAGCCGCCCTCCGGGGCCCTACCCCGTTTCGCGAGGCGGTGCCCGCCCCGCCACCCACGGAGGTAAAAAAAGATAGAAAAATAAAGAACCAGGAGGCAGCGTCACGTGATTCCGCTAGCATCGGCTCATGGAGCTTTTTTTCTTTCCTCCATGCCTCAGCTAGGGTAGGCACTCTAGGGACTGTGCGGTCGCCGCCTCGTGAAGCGGATCTGGGCAGCTTGGGCGTAAAATGGCCCTAAAACATGACAGCTTATGTAGTGCAGCAGGGGACTTCGCCCGGGCAACGTGACTTTGACGCCTACATCATTCGCGCTTTCCGAACACTTCTGTACGTGAATACCAAAAAGACTGCATATTTCTAGCGGATTCCGCGTTTGCGCCTCTCGCACTGAACTTATGGATATAATATGACGTTAACATTACAATAATTGTGAGCACGGCTGTTAAATATTCGGGAATTATTCGAAACGTATGCAATGTCCGATTCGGTCTCGAAAATTCCCCAATTCGCGCACTTCTACCAATAACCTATCCTAAAAAGCGCGAAGAAGAAATTGCGCTTCGCCGCCGCACCCCTTGGCTCCCCCCTTAAAACGGAAAGACTGATAAAAAAACATAAGTCATGATTCGTTCATACTCGTCCTTTAAATAAACAAGAAAAAAAGGAGAAAGAAAAGGACCAGCGTTTCAGCATCGTTCTTTTTCCTGCTCTCTCTATTCATTTTGTCCAACAACAGTCCAACAACGGCGCAGCGTGACATGGCAACGGCGCATGTACATGGTAACATGCCATGTTGGACTGTTGAGTCCAACTGCCATGTTGGACTCAACAGTCCAACGTGGCAGCGTGACATGCTAACGAACTAAGGTTCTGAGCGTAGAATTTTCGTGAGAGGAAACGCAAGCATGGCAGATACGAGTATACCGTTTTTCGAGCAAAAACTGCTCAAGCGCTCGCTTTCTTTTTTTTTAACACGAAAGTGTTTTATCGAGGTCGACCAAGAAATCAGCGACGTACTTCCTGTAACGGAAGTGGATCTTTGAAAAAATTAACTTTCTCTGAAAAATTTTCACCCAGGCGGACTCGAACCCAACTTCAACCGCGATTTGACGAGAGGGGCTGGATGCTCTCCCGATACACCACCGCAACTTTTTCTTTCTTTATTACATGGAAAAATCAGGAAGAGACCGTCTCCACACTCAAAACTCAGGCAAACACACACATGCGTCTAACAAGTGCATACATTCAGGCGGCGATTCTTGAGCCGCATACACGCTTCTTACGTAGGCTACAGTTTCAAGGTAGAGTGATCTTGTGGAACGTGGGTGTTCCGCATGGCGATCACACAGTCTCGATCTCCATGGGCGGTATAAACCAAGCACTATGAACATGTCATAAGGAGGACAGGCAATCGTTTTAAACGGTAGAAATCTAATTGTGTACGGAGTGATGTCCGTGTCATTTTTAAGAGTTCGCTTGAGAATTTCCCAAAAAATATTGCATCCGTAGAGTCAATAAAACAGTGATCAATTGTTTCTGCATTTGGACAGAGTCGGCATTTCATGGACCACGCGGCATGAAGCAGCCCTTGGCGTTCAACCAGGTTTTAACAGGAAGTGTTTCCGAACGCGGTTTAAAGAAAAATGTTTTGACACCGGGAGGTATACACATTTTCCAAACCCTTTAAGTACATATTGATAAGGCCGACTTAAACAAGTTGTCCGATACAAACGATCTGGGAAAATCGAGTCCACCAGCGCAAGAGAAATCGCTTTTTGACTCGCGGTGAAAACAGACTCCAGGCTAAATCTAACTTTCAGGAAAAGGAATGAGTCTGCAACTTCCTTGAGGAAGCCCCAAGGAGAATGTGAAGTACCTACGACATCTGATGAAACTATTAGGAAGGTGCTGAACTAATTCGACCTGCAGCATTTCACGCAAAAACGGATGGTCGCTTTCTCGAAAGAAAGACAGACAAGAAACAATTTGCCTAACAAAGAGATGGACTAATCCGAGGCCACTCCGTTGAAGTGGGACGAACAGATTGTCGCGCCTCATGGATTCATAACTGGAGCTCCAAATAAATGTTGCAAATACACGATGCAGTGTCTGAATGCGGAATCGTGAGCCGTGCAGTACTTGCAGCACGTACATGAGACGTGAAACTAAAACACATTGCAAACTTCAGCGCGACTAAACATTGACAAATTGCGGCCGACTTAAACAAGTTGTCCGATACAAACGATCTGGGAAAATCGAGTCCACCAGCGCAAGGAAACACTGTACGGGCACAGCAGAGTCGCAAGCGTACATATGATAAAACCCATCGGGACAGCACCTTTCGTGTGGGTCAGTATGTGTGGCTCCAACGCCAAGAGCCCGTAACTGATGGTACAACTAAGCTCGCTCCGACATTTAAAGGCCCCTACAAGATCACAGAACAGAAAACGCCTATCACATTTGTGATTCGCCGTGTCAGTCCTTATATGGACAATCCTTCGGCAGCCGACGAAAAGTTGCCCATGTCAGCAACTGAAGCCATTCCATCAGTCATATATTGATTCAGCACTTTTTCAAGTCCAGCCCTCCAACCTGGCACTTCAGACAGACAACGAACCCCTGCCACTTCTGACGGGTTGCTACCTCAGACAGTCATTGATGACTCTTCGCGAGGTGATGATCCTTCGGGACCGTCAAGTGAACCACCTGATTCTCCTCCCGGCGACAATGAATGTGCGGAGTTACGCCGTCCTGACCGCCCTCGGCGTCTCGTCCAGCCGCCCCGGTGGCTACAAGACTATGAGATTTGAAAAAACGGGGTGGGGTGGGATATCGAAAGCCCATTGAGCACTTCAAAAAAAAAGAGGGGTCGGATGTGAGGCTGCATGTAATCTGGCAGCCTTGTGTTGCATGTGAGTTAGGCAGGACTCAGTTTCGTAGCCGTTCTACGCGCGCGTGTGCACCAGTACAGTAGTGATGCCGTGTCATGATGCTATTTAAAAAGCCTGCTTGTGAAAACAGACTCCAGGCTAAATCTAACTTTCAGGAAAAGGAATGAGTCTGCAACTTCCTTGAGGAAGCCCCAAGGAGAATGTGAAGTACCTACGACATCTGATGAAACTATTAGGAAGGTGCTGAACTAATTCGACCTGCAGCATTTCACGCAAAAACGGATGGTCGCTTTCTCGAAAGAAAGACAGACAAGAAACAATGCCCTTGCCATGAGTTGGCTTTATTTTGTAGCTTCTTACCTTCTCCCCGACCAGTGATTGTTGTTGTTCCTGTACTGTCAGAGAAGGACACCTAAACAGCGTATGTCTTTTTTCCACTCGGTTCCTGCATAGTGTGGGCGGCGTTGTGGCCCATAGTCCACACCAAAAGCCTGAGCTTTTTCAAAGTTAACGCTGGCTCCAGAAGCCGCACAAAAATCTTCTGTAATTGCAAGAGCAGTCTTACACTTATTTTATCACCACAGAAAAGGCCACGTCATCTGCATATGCAAGAATCCGAATCTCATATGACGGCAATTTAAACCCATGAACAATTTGTTCTTTCAGAATGTTCATACAAAGTGGTTCTAAATATAGGCAAACCAAAAGAGGTGACAAAGGGCATCCTTGTCTTACTGAAGACAGGAGCCTAATCGGATCAGAGAGCGAACCATTCACTATTAGCCTCGTTGAGCCATTAGCATAACATGTTTTGATGCCTTTCAGCCGCTGGGATCCGATATTTATATGGTTTAGCGTACTAAACAGGAACGAACGGTTCACCCTGTCGAACGTCTTAGCCAGATACCTGTACCATCGCAACTTGCCCATCCCCATCTGTTACACACCGCAACATCTCTCGCACAAGGAACAGACTGGCCTTATATCTTCACTGTAACCTTTAAAAGTTACATTTAATTGTCGTCTGGTTAAAGCAAGGGTGTTTAGTACAGTGAACTATGGTATTTAACAAGCAAAATTACTCTTAAATTAACATCGCCTCCCCTATATTGCACTCTTGTTGGTTCGCTTAGGTTTGCTGCGGTGGTACCGCCATCTAGGAACGATAGATACAGCGAAGTCAGCGCTTTGGTAGTGCACGCAGGTGCACGCGTCTCGACGTGGCGGCGTCGTGATGGCGCGTTCCAGGGGCAAAGTACGAACGTGGCCGCTACAAAATTTGTTTTGCGTGGCCAGGTGTGTTGAGTTGCGACGCGCACTGCTCCAGGATCGCAAAGACGGCCGTAGACAAGCAAATGATTGGCCTTTCGTTCCAGTGGGTTTTCTCACAAAACGATCCGCTGACAACCCGTTCGGTTTCTCTTTCAAGGCGTCACCATTTGCGGACGAACCTTGTGTATGGCAGGCTTGCGCAGGGCTCTGGCGCGTGCAATTCAGTTTTTCCAGAGCAATGTGAGTCGCTCGAAAACTTGCTCTCGTGTACAATTGTCGATAATCCCTGTGCCCTGTCGAGGTGCCTCTGATGTCTAGATTTAACGTAGTAGTAGTAGTAGTAGTAGTAGTAGTAGTAGTAGTAGTAGTAGTAGTAGTAGTAGTAGTAGTAGTAGTAGTAGTAGTAGTAGTGGTGGTGTTGTGGCTACAGGCGGTGTTAGCCTGGCAGACTTGGCCGGCAATTGCTCCGCCCCAGCGTCTCTGTCCATGTCGCATTGTTCACCACGTGTCACTCAATCCTGTCTCTTGAAGAAACGCTACAAGCAGAGCTGACACCTTCTTGCGAACCGACCGTGTCCCTTCCGGATATATAATTTCTTCAGTGCTCCCATGCGGAAGCCCTCTTTTTTGCATGTTGTCCATGAATGCTTTTCTCTCGGTGCAAAAGCGCTTGCAGGACCAGATGTAGTGGTCAATGTCTCCCAGTTCATTGCACTCCGTGCACAATGGCGAAGCAGCGCCCCTAACTTTAAAAGACCATGCGGGAGTGCATGCTGACCCCGTTCTGACTCGGTGCAGTAAGGTTGACTCGCTGCGGCTAAGTCCTTTAGTCACGCAAGGCTGGTGTGGTGGCTTCCACAAAGAACGGAAATAATCACGAGTTGATTGTTTTGCTTATATCTGATTAATAGGAGCTCTTATCGTCGGTTGTCGTGAAAGCGCTGCGTTGGCCAGGGCATCTGCTTTTTCGTTGCCGTTGATACCAACATGCGAAGGTATCCACTGGAAAGTTATCCTAATTCCTCTTTGGGCCGCTTTTTTCAGTGAGACCAATGACTGTCGGCAGAACTTGTTTCGAGGAGTTCCACGAGAGAGCTGTTGAATTGCCGACTTTGAGTCTGAGAGAATGACGGCTTGATTTGTGGGTCCATTCTTCAGTTTGCGTAGTGCAGCAGCAATAGCACACGTGTTCACATGTTCACAGTACCCAAGCCATCTCCCGCCCCTCGATTCGCCAGATTGCCACTTATGCATTCCACAACTTCGCGAAGACAGCTTTCACTTTCGTGTTATAGCGATCCTGTGACAGAGGGATCAACCATTTTTTTTTTTTTTTTTTAGCGTCCTCGTGCCAGCTCGCGGCCTCTCAAATTTTCCATACTGTTCAAACTCTGCTGGCTGGTTCCACTGTGCACCTTACGGTGAAAAGAAAACTGCTGTTCCATTTGCATGACCACGTTTCATATGGCACAGTCGATTTCGGAAAACTGAGAACCGATTTTAATGTCTTGGGAGCCCCTCCCCTACGAATAAAAATACGGCATATCCCACGTATTGCGGGAACCGGTCTCATGCGAAGCAGCCAGCAAGAAATTTGCCTACGCCGAATTGTTTGACATGCAGCCAAGTTACGACTAGAAGCAGCGCCTTTGTGTAAACTGACTGACTGTGTGCGCAACGTCGGTTTATGAGGCACGTCTACAGCGCCGTAGTGCACTGTGGTGTTTATGCACGTCAGTAGACGGACGTCTGTTTCGTCCACGACCTCTATGTTTTGTCTGAGAGAAATGCGCGCTACGGCACGCTGGTGTGCATATTATAAGCGTCGATCGTTTGCTGGACTTTTCCGACGGGGTTGAGGGAAGCAGGGCAAAGGCATGTTGATTGCCAGCAGTGCATATGTATTGTTTCTTACATGGCTACAGGAACCGTTAAAACCGACCACAGCCACTGCTGATACAGAAAGCTTACTTACAACATGTGTCACGCGGGAAGTGCTGCCGGTCCGCAGACGAGTGGAAGCGTGCTTGCTTGGCATCTCGCTGTCCCTGGTTCGATTTCTACCGTCGGCCATTACAACACGCTTATCCGTATCTCTCTGCTTATAACACCTGCACTTCAATCGAAAGCTACAACGAATGATACATCTCTTGCTTCAATGACCTTTGGCGCAAACCCGCCATGGCCAGGATAGCACCGCGGATATGAGCCACGTTATCGTTGGTCAAGACGTGATGACAAGCATGTATCATATGTTCGCGATGTCACGATGCAACGTTCATGTTCCTCACAGGTTCATGCCAATTTTCGCGTATACGAACCGAACGAGGCGTTTTGGAGAGCACAGGGATGTAGGCGGCTGGATGGATATAGGTACATAGATGCGGTCAAAGTTGCTGAAGTTTGCCAAGAAATGCTACGCGTTTAAAATGGGAACAAGCGAAGCTTGGCGTGCGCACGGCTCTTTGTTACATTCTCCGCTTCTTGTTAGCTGTCTGCCTTTCCTTTTTTTTTGTGTGTGTGTTTGCTTCCTACTTTCTTTCCATTCCATCTCCCTTTCTTTGTTAGAAAGCCCAACGGCCAAGATATAGGGTTTAGATGCATCCACATCATCGTTTGCCCAGCGTGCATTGAAGATAGCGCACGTGTTACGGGCACGTGCTTTGTGCTCGAGTACTGCAAGGGCAAGAAGTGCTTGCGCTTTCACGATGACTAGTGTTCGCCTATGAATGCCCTATACCATCCTACGCCAACGACGCCGACACTTGTGAGACGATACATGCCTCGCTTGAAAAGCAGATAACCTTCAAATTAAACACCGACTCGCCGAGCTCCACCATAAAGTGCGGAAGACGGACGCGAAAATGGCGCCTATCAGAATTATCAGGCGACAAAGACGCTCTTTCGCGCGCTTCAATGAAACAGCGCTGATACTGTCCTGTTATTTCGTGCGAACCCATTACGCTCGCTCGCGCTGCGTGCAGACCGCTACATGCAACGAAGCACGTAAGCGCGAGCGAAATGGTCGGCACGGTCACTTTCTGGTAGCATTCGTCACGTCATCCTTCCTTTATCCCCGTAACTTTAGCGCCGTAGCATGTCAAGTTAATGATAAACAGTGACATACAAAATATATGCGCTCGACGACAGTATAAGAGGAAAAAAGTAAACCCCGTTAAGTGTGTGATGTAACGGCATGATAGCAAGAATTAAACTGTAAACAGCGAAGTATAAGATAGCTCCAGACAAAGGTACACCACCACTTCAGACTCGCACTCTCTGGGCTAAGGCTTTTAGATACCGCATTCACGTCCGCGAACACGAAAACACGGGTGTTCACGTCACATGCAATACGACCTCACCTTTATACTTGGCAAGAACCACTTGCACTGCACTAGTTTGCAAAGCGATGGCAGTCAGTAAACACGCACGTTTCACGGTCTTGGGCAATTGGTACACTGCGATAAACTAATAACCAAGAATACAGAGCACGCCGGCGCAACAGCGTGCCTGAAAACCATACCGCGATGCACGTTTTTAAAAAGCCGTTAGCAACATCCTAGCGGTGGCTAAAAAATTGGCTTCACTTAGATGCAGTTTC